>VYZV01045460.1:43847-93800 GCA_013401275.1 Pandion haliaetus
GGGTGCCCCGGGCGGCCCCGCATGAGGCCCCGCCGCCCCCCACGGAGGGGTCTGCCGGGGACGTCGGGGCTGGGCTGGAAGCTGCGGCCGGCGGGGCACCCCAGGTGTCCTTTCACGCGGGACCGCGGCGATGTAGCTCCGCTGCTTTTTCTATTGCAACTTGCTTCCACTTTTATTTATGAGGATTCAGGGAAAGGTGCCAGCCCGAGACGCTGCTGCTGCTCGATGCCGGGCCGGGCCGAGGCAGCCGGCTGGCACAGCTGGGAGCTAACGGGGACCGCCGCTCCCCCCGGGGCAGAGCGGAGAGCGGCTCCGCCAGCTCCCCGGGATCCGCGGGGCGGTGGGTGCACGGCGGGGCAGTCCCCAGCTCCCGACCCCTTCTTCGCTTTGCACTCGAAAAGAGAGGTCCGCGGGCTCAGGCAGGGTTCATGCAGAAGAGGGGGAGAAACCCCGAGAAGGCAGAGCAGAGGAAAGCAGGGAAAACTTCCTCTCACGGGAAGGGGCAGGGATGGTCACCGCTACCAGTGCGAGTCCAAGGTCCTCTTTTGAAAAAAGTGCCCTTGTCTTCTGCCCTACCCTTCGCAAAATTGCTGCAAAAAGAGAAGCTGTTTATGCTTGTATTTATTCCTCATTCGTTCGCATTCCTTCTCCTGATGTGGCTGATTTAGTCCCAAATCTGTTTAGTAACTGTGAGGGAAGGTTTTAAAAGAAAGAAAATCTTAGGAGGAGCACCTCTTCCCATTCAAACTGCAGAGGGGCTGAGATTTTTTCTTGCAGAGGCTCTGGACTGCCTGGGACCAGCCAGCAGCCGCCCTGCTGGCTCCCAGCACCTCTAGCATGTGCCTGGGCAAGGACAAGGTAATATAAAGCCTCTAACAGCATCTAGGACCAGACTTTCAGATCATCCAGCTCTCCCAGGCTTGACTGTATCTCATGGTTAAAGAAATGCACCATATTAAATCACTTTGAAACAAATCTTACCACAAGCAGAACCTCAAGAGCTGTTAAAGCACAGAAAGATGCTTGGGTTTGACCACAGACCTCTGCCAGCAAAAGACCAAGAGGATTCCTTGTTCAAAAAGTGTGACAATGACTGATTACCCCGTACAAGTGCAAAATTCACCAGTGATCCTCACTTCTCCTGATTTCACCTTTCCCAGAGATAAAATAACAGTATCAAAGTGGACAAAGGAGCTGAGTTTAGACTCTTTTTCCTGCCTGTGACTGGGAAAGCATGACAGCAATGTGGAGAGGAATGACATCTGGATTTATGGGAAGGTGATTTTATTTATTTGTGGGACAAAACAATTTTGGACGACTGTCTCTGCTGGGTGTTGGACTTTGGGTTGAAGAACAAGTTGTAGCGCCAGGGGAGATGGATCTCAGGGGACCTGTGAGCACTGGCTCCCTGTCTGGAACCCAGCCCCAGACACTAACAGCTGCTGGTCTTTGTGGATGCTTGCTGGCCAAAAGAAACACAGAGAGAAGGTGAAGATGGATGTCTCAAGTCAGAAAGTCAGCAATGTAGGGGGTACTTATTCTCCGTAATACCTTCCATTCCCCAAGGCGGCCCTCTGCTTACAGACTTTCTTATGAAGACTTCTCTTCTGCTGAGGGACTGGGAAGCCACTGCCGATGGCAGCTTCAGCAGAGGGTGGTGGGAGCCCTGGGAAACAGCGTGCTCCCAAAAGCCGGGCAGGAACGTTGGTATGATGCTGTGGCAGCAGGCCCACGGCTGCGCGGGAGCAGGAGGCCTCCTCGGCAAGGAGATGGGTTCCCCCGCAGTAAGCATCTGAGGGAGGGGACCTCCCAAGGCAGAAGTGTTTGGTTACACATCATGTCCTGACTGTAACTGGAGAGTACAATAAAGCTAGAGGCTCGCGGTTGTGCATGCACACAGGGACATTTTTGTTCTGTATATGGTGTTCACGTCCCACTGGCTTATTCACTTCATGGGTTATCACTGAAGAATTCTCAGGACTGAAGTGCTCGTGTGAAACTAGTTGCAACCAAAGTATGTGGTTTGCAGTTCCTTATTAAAGTAGTAACATCAAACAAGCATTTATACTGCAGGCTGATCATTCATTAAAAAATAGAAAATAGTATTTCTGCCACCTGTTTTTGAGAAGATGCTTTTTAAAGCAGAATAAAGCTAAATCTGGTAAAATTTGTGAAAATTCAAGTAAATCAAATTTGTTTTGCAAGCTGAATATTAAAGGCAAGTCAACTACTAACCAACCCTTTTCAGCTGTTTTTAAGGTACATTTTTACCAAGTCTCCTGTTAGTACTCCTTGTTTTTTTTAAACAACAAATAAGCATAGACATGTAGCCGGAATAACCCATCTTTCTAAGAGCATATGGTTCACACACGAACTTTACAAAACAGCTGTGTTTTTAGTTGCCTCCAGATTTGTCACATGTCTATGGGGTTGCCGGTTTGTCAGCCTTTTATTTTCCTAATGATTTTGACATTTGTGCTAGGCGCTTCAGGCCAGAGGAACGCTTTCCACACTGCTGGCATGCTCCTGCGCTACCAACATGGGAAGAAAGATTCTCATTGATTTCAGTGGTGCTGGATCAGGCCGTTAGAGCACACTAAGTCTTTTATAATGAATGTTTTCATGCCGTATATTTTCCCAAATAAATAAATACATGTGCCGGCCTTGTAGCAGTGCACAGTTCTGTATCCATCAAAATGACACAGCCTGAATATATAGAGATTTACTTGCAAATTAAGATGAAACCTTACTACTCTTTTATGGCAGTCTGAATCAATTTGCTGGTATGAACACAACTATATTCTGTCTTAAGAACCGGTACTTAGTATGAAGTGTAATTTCTACTCACATGACAGGGCCAGTTTAATAGGATCTTTCTTCTTCACGAACAGTTTTAGCTGTATGAGGATTAGATATTGCTCCTTTGCACCATTCTGTCAGCAAGATACCCAGAGGAAGGAGCTAATGCAAGTCATGTGCCAGTTCCTGAATAATTAAATAAAAATGCCTGTGATATACATGGGTGCACACATGAGACAAATAAATCATAGATAAGGTCTAAGATTCACTGATTTAACATTAATCCCAAGAGTTATGTCTCACGTGTTCAATTTGATGCCTAGCGGTTGGAAACAGGTTTTAGGTTAGGCAGCTAGAGGTAAGAGCACAAGCTGCAGTTCTTACGCAGTCAGAACAAAATATTCCAGACTTGCCTCAGTAGATACCCACCACCATATCATTTATCACAAATTATGAAAATACTATTTCCTGGCCTTTTTTCCCCTCAAACATCATTAGAAACCACAGAAAGACCATTCTATTTCAGTCACATATTAATTTTTGCCTACTGACTATTGCTCAAAGGGCCGCAGGCTACAAAGGGATATGAACAAAAAAAATTTTTTATGTGTTCCCATTTTGCCTGAAACAGAACAAAAATATTGATTTGGAAGGCTTCCAAGGAGAAAAAAGTTGTAAAATTACTGTTCCTAAGCGGTGTATGTGAATGCAGAGATTTTATATCCTTTGGACAGGTAAGTGATAACAGAAAATCACACCTCTTTGAACACCAAGCTTAGGCAAGAACTCAGGCTTGCTTGGGCATCTGGCTTCCCATGCAGAACTGAATGAGTGTGTTATCACTTGCAAATACAGCACAGGGAACTCTTTGCTGAGGGTCAAACCAACAACTCTGGTTTATGGTATAAGCTGCATATACAGGTTTATTTTGAGCATGAAAGAACACAGCAGTAAGCCAGAAAACAAAAATATGCAACCCAATCACCACATTTTAATCTCCTTTTAAAAGTGTGCCATTTCCTCTATTTATTGGTAAAACCTGGAACGGTGGCTTACGCATAAAACGGTACCGATTATTAGTAGAGGAGAACAGACTATTACCCCACTTAAGAAAAATCTTTGCAGGCAAAATTACAAAATGGAAAGACCTCCTTGTAGTTCCAAGCACTTGTCTCTAACAGCTAATAAATCATACTTACGATTTGTCCTGCACCGCTCTGTTAGCCTAAGTTCCAAGGAAATCCCGAGAACACTTGCAAATCCCCGACAACCAAGGGGAAAGAGGTATGGAGAGGAACCCCAAACAAGACATGGTTGTTACCAGTTTATCATTAAGGGGTGACAAGTTTAGGGGAAACACATTCTTCTCTATTGGTGATATATGGCTACATATAGCTATATGTATATGTGACTCACTCAATCTCAACCACCATTTTTTATGACTTCCTAATGTCAGTGAACTAGAGGAGTCTTTGGCCAGGGATAGGCACCCTGTTGAAAGAAACAAAGGCGAGCCAAACGACAAATCACTCTGCTCCCTATTGTAACAATGTCTGTTACTCACCCCCCCCTTCCCAACCATATCTCTAAAATGCCTCCCAAATAAATCTGGGCGGTATATAGGAAAAGATACTTCCCAGAGCCAGTGTCTTGCTGTATTTTTTTTATTCAGAAAACATTTGCTGTTCTTGAGCACCAGCCAAGTGAACAAAGTAAACCTCAGCTGTGCAACATGTGAAACTTCCTTGGCTTAAACTTATGCTTGCACAGAGTGCTAAAATCTCAGATACAGATACCGTCCCGAGAACTATTTGTAAGCAGGACAAGGCTTCTTTTATACTGAAAAAATTTAGATTACTGGCCCACAAAAGAGCTTTTCATAAACAATTTTGTTTTTCTTGTGTTTTTGTTTCCTCAGAAGGCAACAGCCCCTGGTGATCAGCAGATTGAAAACCAGCAGTTTAAGTAAACAAACAAATACATGAACAAATACAGTCAGTTACTTCTCTGCCAGCCTATCAGACTTCCCACTGCCTGGAAAATAGATCTTTTTACTGCACTTCATCAGAAAGCATAGTGTTACAAATAATAAACCACAAGAAATTTCAGTTTATTCTAGAAACTGAGGCATTTTTAACCAGGATGGCACATCATGCCTCACAAAAAAGTTTAACAGGTCTAACTCAGACAGTCTGGCCCATGGCCCTGGCCTCAGAGTGAGACGCCTACACCCATCAGCATGGGGGACATACCTAACCTGGGTGCTTGTGCCCTTACACAGGGAACAAAGACCGTTGCAATGCATCGATCCATGCTGTTGTGGGTGTGCATAAAGTTACACCCATGTGTGAATTCAATGGATTGGGAGAGCTGCTTCTGCTGGGCAAAAGGAACCATTCCTTCTGCCCATACAGCCTATGAAAAATACCCATGTCCCAGTCATATGACTTTGGTGACATTAGTACAGTAGGAGAACCTGAGAGCTGAGGCTTCCTAGCCATTACTCTTCATCTTAACGGTTGTGCTACACTAAATCTACATTCCTAACACCCCCTTTTATGTTCCTTTAACAAGTAAGCTAGATTAAACACAATAAAGTTTAGAGTGGTATTTGAAAATAGATAAAAATCTCACTAAATTTTTTAATGACTACTTAGATCAGATTTTGCCCAGTTACTGTTCAGATAATGGAAACCATTTCTAATCCTGGCAATCTCTAGTATCAGATCCGTATGTTAAGCATAGATATTGGAATAATTATTTTTAAAACCCACACATTTATGGATTTATAAATTATACCATTTATATGGGGTAATATTTTCTTCAACATCTGAGTGTATCAAATGCAATGATAATTATCAAACAGTGTTAAAAGCCTATCTATAAAACCCATCTATCTTTCCCTTTAGAAATTCAGCTGAGTAAATGTGTAGTAGGTACATGACACCAGTGGGTTATCACACTCGCCTTTTCATGCTGGAGAGACTAGATCCCAAAACACAGTGCACACAACAGGGTGATGTCTTATAATAGGTCCAAGATTTTGTAATTGTAACCAGCACTGTGACTTTCATTTTAATGTGACCAGACAGTTCAAAAAAATGGGACAGGACTGTTGAACACTCTTAATGTCACGTCTCACTTAAGAAATGGACCACCTGGTGCTTCTGGTTGCTTTTCAAATGTAGTACCAAATCAAATAGATTTGGTAATCTGATTTGGGATTTCACAGGTGTGAATTGTTACAGCAAGAGCCACATGAGAAAAGGACTATCACAACTTTGGCGCTAATAATAAATGTGAAAGAGAAAGGGAAAAAAAAAAAGAAAAAAAAGCATTACATCCTGTCTGCATGTTGTCAGTGTCATCTGTGATGCTGTTTGTCTGTCACCTGTGATCTCAGGCCTGCAACAGAGCTCACCCACCCCAGAGGCAGATGGCTGTGCTTTCAAGAACTGGAAGAGCATGGCTCTGGCCTGTTCTTCTGAAGATTTTTTCCTAAATTTAAAATCCATTGTATTTAATAAAAAGGTGATGGCATATCTGGATGCTGTGGGCAGTGGTCACATCCAGATAGGGACACCCAGATCTGCGGTCACTGCCAGCCTGCAATTTGTTTCCTAAAGCCTTCATCAGCCACAGGCTACCCTGAGCCTCACTGGTGGCCGCATGATGTACAAGCAGTGCCACCAATTGCTCACATTTGCTGGGTTTGTCAGTCTTGGGGCTTCTTCTGCATTGGTTCTGTCTGCATTCAACTATGTTGATGGTTCAGACTGGCCTTCTGACTCATCTGTGTGTCTTCTGTACCAGAGTTGAGATATATTGGCAAGCCCAGGCATTCATTCTACTAAACACATTTAATTTTGAACATCTGACTAAGAAGGCTTCAGATCCTAACAACATTAGTCTTGTAACTTTTGCCAGCCTTGAGGGAATTGAGAGGAGGTAATGGACTGGGGATGTCACGCTTACACATGGTTGCTAGCTGGACTAGGCTGGAATTTAGCTAGCCTGTGCTCTCTGCACGCTCATGGAAACTGAATCTGGCTCATGTGGCTCAAAATATTTCTCAATCAGGCATTCCTTTGCCATGTTCCAGTGTTCAAAAAGCTTCAAAGTGCATATTCTTTGCAAAAGGTTCTGAAATCATTGCTGCACTACTTTTTATTTCTGGCTGCTTGGTCTCAAAAAAGACCAAAGGAAAGGAGACACCTGGTGCTTTTCTCACATCCTTCTACTGGTGCCAGGAAAAGGATCAATCCGATCTGTCACATCTCACAAATCTCAGGAGGTGCCCAGCCTCACCAACTCATACCCACTACTAAAAAGACCATATGTTTTTAATCTATATACATTCAAGTTATTTCAGTCAGCATAATTCTTTCCCTTACCGCAGTTGTACCCTGGGGAGAAACTATGTCAAGTACGAACTTCTACAGCTGTAATGAAGATATGGCAAAGCTTTTCTTGTTCCTTTTATGGAACAACACAATGATTTTAGATGGAGTAGATTCAACTTCTGATGTTTCTGCTATGTCATATCTAGTGAATCAATTCTCAGCCTCCCGTAGAAATATAGCAAGGCACTCCTGTATGGTCAAGCTATGTGTTTAAACTGGAAGTGTTGACAAAAAAACCTAGAGAAAAGCTTCTTATTTATGAGACACGTGGGGGAAATGATTCAGAAAATAAAAAGTCACTTCCTTGTAAGCTTTTTATGAAAGGAGGTTTCCCATCTGGAGGCAAAAAGTTTATAAAAGGTCATTCAGCTCTGCAGCATTTAGCTGTAAAAACAGAAAAGTCAGTATAAACAATGGATTGCTTCTCTGAGGACCAAGTAATCAGGTAGAAGCAGTCATGACTTTTGCTGAAGTGAGACGGACAGCATGAAAAGCCAAGAGCTAAGCCCCATCCCAGCCCAGCAGAGACAGCATTTATGCGAGATCAGCAAGATTCATGTCCCTGCTCCAGTGTGTTGGTCTCCTCCCTTGAGCACTCCCCAGGGATATGGACGTTGAATGGGAGGGTTTGTACCCCATGAATTCTCTACCAAACTTTCTTCTCAGGTGTTAAAATTTTCTGTTGGGCTTTCCTGTTGCAAAACAGTCCTACACATATGACTGGTGAGGGTTTTTTGTAGGTGGGTCTTGCTCTCTCTCTATTTCTAAGATCTTTTAAAGGGGGGTTGGTTTTATCCCAGTGTGGAATAGCAACAGATTTTTAATCTCAAAAATCTTTTGGGACAAGGAAACCGTTTCCTGCCCAGCTCTACAATTAATCACAGCACATCCCTCTTACAGTGTGCTACAGATAAATAATTCATTACAGCTGCCTCTTCCCTCCATGCGGGGTAGGCAGTTGTGATCATTTCTACAGGAAGAAGGAGAAAGTTAATTCTTTCTATGCCAGCCTCCAGAGGAGGATTTAGACCCTCTCACAAGGAGCTTTGATGAATTAATAAACCTCCTCAGTATTTACCACACTTGTCCAGAAACTGAGTTCAATTGCAACTCCTTAATTTTCCAGATAACATCTTTAGAGTTTGAGTAAACTTGCTTAACCAGTGCCTACAGTCAAACTGTGAACAATTATTCTTACTTTCATCAACAAGATGGATCAGGATTTTGCTGCACCATGAGCTATACAAATATCAGGATGAACATTTACAGCCATCCCTACTGCAAGTTGGAGTCATGATTGCCACTTTGACATTCGTACTGTTTTGACAATGCAGCCCTGATCCATGCTTTAAAAACAGATTTGTGGGTGTCTGGTCAATTAGGGATTAAAAAAAGGATAGACAAGTGTGGAAGCTGTTTGTTAACACAGTTGGACCCAAGGGAGCCAAAGGTAGAGTCAATTTGGCAGGGAGGGTAAAGGAAGGCAGTGCCAACCTGTGCGGTAGCACAAACAGGGAAACCAGGGCAAAGTCCTACTGAAGCCATTGCCTCCTTTCCAGGAGCTCCTGCTTGCAGCCCCTCTGATCTGTGATTTTGTTTAAAAGCCAAATCCTGGTCCCGTATAGCATAAGCTATGTGAAACCTATTGCTCTAAATCCACCACTTGCATGGAGAAACATGCTCCACGTGCAGCTGAGACGTTGCCGGGGTCCTGGGGGCACTGACAGGCGTGACCAGCTCCACCTGGGACCCCACCACATTCTGCCCATCAGCCCAGTGGATCTATTTAAAGCTCAGCCCAGGGCAGTTGCTCTCTTTGCCTAGCCATGGTTCTTGCTTAGTTGGATCCTAACCCATAAGTTGCTGTCCCTGGTCCCATGGAGGTGCCTGATGCCCTGGGCTGAGAGCAGTGGGATGGGCTGTGCCTGTAGAGGCTCTGCCCTGCCAGCCTACAGAGCCCCCCCCATGAAAGTTTAGGTAAAACTGGCAAGATTAAGGTCTGACTTCAAGATCTTTGCTATTTCAGAGCATAGGGAAAGCTTCCTCAGCAGCTGCTGTGAATGACAGGGATATGCAAGAGCCTGGGGGCTGATAATGCCTTGTCCTGGTTTCAGCTGGGATGGAGTTAATTGTCTTCCTAGTAGCTGGTACAGTGCTATGTTTTTGAGCTAGGTATGAGAAGAATGTTGGTAACACACACTGATGTTTTTGGTTGTTGCTAAGTAATGTTTAGTCTAGAGTCAAGGATTTTTCAGCTTCCAATGCGCAGGCAGCAAGGTGGCTGGAGGGGCACAAGAAGCTGGGAGGGGACACAGCCAGGGCAGCTGAGCCACACTGGCCAAAGGGGTATTCCATACCATGTGATGTCACATCTAGTATATAAACTGGGGGGAGTGGGGGTTGGGGGGGGATCCCCGCTCAGGGACCAACTGGGCGTCAATCAGTGGGTGGTGAGCAATTGCACTGTGCATCACTTCTATATTGTAATCCTTTTATTATTACTATTGTCATTTTATTAGTGTTATCATTATTAGTTTATTCTTTTCTGTTGTATTAAACCGTTCTTACCTCAACCCGTGAGTTTTACTTCTTTTCCCGATTCCCGCCCCCCCCATCCCACTGGGTGTTGGGGGGAAGTAAGTGGCTGCGTGGTGCTTAGTTGCTGGCTGGGGTTAAACGACGACACGCCTCCAGTGAGTAAACCAGTAAAATTGGGACTTCTGCACAACTGCTTTGATGCCTGTTCAGTGCAGCTGCAAGGATGACAGATGCGCTAAAATAGACTTGGCACCCCTGAAAATCTGACCCTGCTGAATAAAAGAAGGTAAGAAAGGAAGGGAGAAAGGGAGGAGAAAATAATTCATCTAATGGCTTTCATAAACAGTTTGAGATCCCCCGTTTTCTTTCAGAAATGGTATTCTTGTGCCTCTTAAAACTCTATGAAAACTCTTTCTATCCTCATGTGGGTTGCTGGAAATGCATCAGCTTTAATTGATTTGTCAACTAACTATGCAGTATATTCCATAAGTGCAAAGTGGTTAGTGTTAATACTCTGACTATTGAATTTTTATAGAAGCATGTCATACCTTACCTTGTTTACACAACTATTAGACCAAAATTTATACTTGCCTGATTATGAAAGTAAGAGAATACTGTCAGCAACGTGCAATTAATTTTATCACAGCATAAAAATCTATTCTAAGATACACCTGAACTGCCATAAAAACAACTTCATTTCTTACTCCATCATGGATGCTACAACAAGACACACATGCCACCTTCCCAAGGAAGTGCACAGCAGCTGCAGAGGTGAAAGTTTGGCCTCAATTTTGAGTTCAGGTTCTCATATAAAATGGTACCTCCTTAGTAAACTCACAGGACTGTGTGTGTAACTGAAAAACTTGCAACTTGGCTCATACTTGGGCAATGTTGGTGCCATTCCTCACACTGAAGAACAATGGATTGCACGAAATGGCTGACAGGCAAACACTTGCATTACAGATATACCAAATGCCCTGTGAGATCCATTTGATCATGCTAGTCCAGATCCGTCTGTTTCTGTTGCTCTGTGTACTTTGCCAGACTGTTTAGTGTACAGGGAACCTCTGGCATGAAGTCATGCTAAAAACACCCTCCTGCTGCTGCCTGGCACTGGATGTGTTGGCAGGGAAGGACTTACTCAAGTCTTCCTTCATTGCAGATATTCCCAGCGGCCACAATAGCTTTTTAAAGACACTGACAGGCTGCATAATGCAGAGCCACCCCCAGGATGCCCTAAGTTACACCAGAGGGGCAGCCTGGCCATGGGCCAGGCAAGGAGAAGGTGTTTCAGTGGTGGTTTGTTTGCCGTCTCTCGCTATCACTTGGCCTATTCTCAAACACCAACCGTACTGCACAAGCAGTCATCAGAGTTTTCACTCATCAGTGAAATTTCCACACAGTTCTCATTCAGAGAGAACCATTCCTAATTGAATCTACGACTGTTGGCGCTCTTCCTGTGTCTTGCAAAGGCCTGACTTGTTGGAGACCTGCTCCGTTGAAAGGGAGAGCAGTGGTTTGGGCAGAGATCCCCAGTGGTGTGCTAAGAAAGTGCTCTGCTGAGGTCGGTTGAGCAGCATGTGGCCCCAGTCGGTTGTGTTATGATGAAAAGCGGTCATACCGCAACACAGAACAACACTGCAGTGTCCTCTACCACCTCCACAGTGCTCCAAAGAGGAATGTTTGCTATCAGTGTTTGGCACACAATACCACTGTATCCACCTTAAATTGGACTTAGCCTACAACGTGCTTCATGAACTTGAGAACTGCACGTGACACCTAGCAGAACTCAGATTTGGAGAAACTCATTCAAATGCCTCTGCTTTCTGGTGATTTGTTTAATCATATGTCCTGTCGTATGCTTGACCAGACGGACTGTAATTTGAATGGCCAGCAATAGTGGATGTGTTAAAAAGCTTAAAAAAATGCAGGAGAACAAAAGTCTTTTGTTGCCATCTTCCAATTCCTCTTGCAAAGGACTTATACTGCAGGTATAGGTATGCACTATTGATAGCCATACATGTTATTACGTATTAACATGGAACAAAAGAACAATACAAATTAAACATACATGTTAAAGAAGCTGTCTAAATAATAAAAGAACTAATAAGAACAATCTTTTTTTTTTTTTTCCTAGGCAGAAGATTAACCCTATTCAAATTGCATTCTGTTTAAAATGGAGCATATGTGTGTATGGCCTAGTCCTGTTTCCCCAGTGGACAGTTTAACTGTAGCAATTAATACCTTACCTGGTAAAGGCAGCCCATGTGGAGAGATGGGCTATGAGAAAATTGTACTCCATCTTTTGGACATGCCTGTGTAAGGTGAGACCCTTATTAAGGGGTAATGTATCTGCTAGATCTACTCTGGCTGACTTTCTGAAATGCAAGCCCAAAGGACAGCCTAATTTTGCCTTTTGGTTTCCCTTGAAATCCTATCTGAAAGTCCATCCTTCTCTCTGCACTAAAATCAGAGGGACTAGCACCTTGGGATCTGCTGTTACGCCTTTAAAATCTGTGAAAGCTGGGGAGCTTTCCACGGCGTGGAGCAAGAATTACCAGAAAGAAGTTTGTTAATGGTGTGGCCAGCTGAAGAAATGATTCGCGTGCAGGCCCTGCAGGAAGCCAGGCTCACCGGAGCGATGCCTTTCCTCAAAACACTGGGGGAGGAGAGAGGCGTATCGAATAAAGGTGAAGGTGGTGATGAAGTCAGTTTCATTGCTACTATCTATCATCACTGGAGACTTCCCTGGAGGATTTCCTACAAGATACTCTGCTAAAACAGTCTTTTCAGTGGGAGCAGGGAGGAGGACTGGGAATGCAGAAACAAAAAGCACCGCCCCGATCTCCTGTCCCAGAGAAGGGAGCCTGAGCATCTGTGTCCTGCCACATGTCAGAGGCATGGCATCGGCTGAGCTCCACTCAGTTTTCCTCCTGTTTTGGCTAGTTGTTTGGATTTGTTGATAAAATTATGTTGGTATGTATTTGTTGATACTTGATGGATTACTTCCTGATTTCTGTTCCCTGATTTAGTTTGCATCATCCACCTCCATTTCTGGAGATGAGCTCTTTGTATCAAGAAAACCTTCTTCTTTAACTGGGTGCTAACATGTGGATTTGGCCTAGCTCATATCTAGTTCACGCTCAGCCTTATCAGGGCAACTTTTGCACCATGTCTGTCTTGTGGTTTTAGCCTTCCAAGTACTGTTGGTGATGAACGGACTCAAATAGGACACACCAGCTCAATTGAAACTCTTGTAATCTCCTAATACAAAGCCACTCAACTCCTCAAGACTGCTCAGAGTTTCTGTAATTTCAGCACTATTCAACTTACAACTGTAACTAGAAATGTATCTTTCATCAGCATTTTGAAATAGTCAGTCCTCTTCCACATCGCTGTTTCCAGTCCTCAGTCCATTGTTCCAATGTATTTACTGGCTCTTCTGCTTTTGCTACTGCTCTAATAGCATACTTCCGCTACCATGTGAAGAATATATTTAGTAATGATGCTTAGTGATTCAATAGTAAGCGTCACCAGAGGACTTTCACATACTTTGCAAACATTAATACATTTCTGTATTTGTTCCCTATCTTCTAGTGCTTACAAAATTTAAGACCTTACCTTACAAGACTGAAATATTGTTATCTGTCCATCACAGTAGAATAAGTCTATCTGATAAAATGAGATATTCTTAACTCCTACTAAAGTGTGGCTAAAGAAATGAGGATCAAGAGGCACTGTAGAATAATGGAACAAGTCTTTCACATGTCCACTATCTTCTCTGCAGTCTACATATTGGATGCATAATTTAATTTTATGGCATTTTTCCAAACTTCGGATAGTCTTTATATGATAGAATTGTGGTTGTTTCAAGGCAAGGTGTACATCTCAAAATGCAGAGCTTGTCTTCTGGAATCTTAACTTGGGATGAAGAAAAGGCAGCTGTACCTTTTACTGAGTCCCTTTCCTTATAACTAATTGTCCCCAAGGCACTTCAGGAAGCATTTTGGTACCGGGATATTGAAAAGAAGATACTCAGTATGGTCAGTAAAGAAAGCACCTAAGATTCTCAGAACAGCCCCGTCAGACTCATTTTATGCCCACCTCACCTCCCCTCCTCTATCATTTGTGTTTTAAAGGTAAAAAAATTAATGGTCCATCTGGTACCCTGTTCTGAACCACTCCAGAAGAGCAATATATTCCAAAGCTGTAGAGCCAGAACTAACACTTTTGTTCATGTTTCTATCAGGGAAGAATTCTAACTCGCAATTAGTGTGGCACTTTCAGGCAGTTAGAGGTTGGCCTTTCTTCCGGCTTCAGGCTCTAAACCATGTTTAGCTGTTTCTGTTATCTTCAGAGAATTAATGGGATTAAACCCTCATATGTGTCAGAGCTCCACATAGATGAGTGGCAGAGGAATGGAAGATGGCTTGAGTTGCCTTTCTTGGCGGACCCTAGAGCTGGTTACAGCATTCCCAATAGCTCTTTCTACACTGATTTAAAAAAAAAACCCACAAAAGAACCCACAGAAACCACTGTTGGGATTCTTTCATAAAAAAGAAGTGTAAAATAGTCTCACGTTGCATCTTTCAGCTCCTCAAGATATTGCCTCTATGTGTCACGTGGAGCACGTTAAGCTGACTTTCCATCCATAGCAGAGATTCCTTGAGACCGGGGACTTTGTCTGAGCCACAGTATTTTTAAATGTTTTGGGTTTTTTTTTGATGTTGCTCTTTTGGTCCAGCGCAGCCTTGCCCCCGACTCCTCTCTGTAGCACCACAGCCCAAGTCGCCCACACATAATACACCACCAAGAGCGAGCTGCACAAGGTCTGCGGCTACCCTTCTGTACACACCTACTTCATTCTTCTACGGGGACAAAGCCGAAGCGGCTGCAGCATTTCAGAAGCCAGGCCCGTTCGTGCTGCTGAAGGGTCTGGCACCCGTTGTGAGCTCGGTAGGGAACAGATGCCACCGCTGCCCCAGGCCAGGCTTTACCTCTGCCGCAGGCCAGGCTTTACCGCTGCGCCCTGCGCCCCGCCTCTCCCAGCCCGGCAGCCCACCGCAACGCAGCGTAAACGTTCCCATCAGCCGGCCAGGACACCGGCCCGTGCTTCTTCCTACCATTTGACAGGCTGGAGTTTTGTTTTCCCTCCCCTTGCACTTCCGCGTTAGGAGAGTTACTACACCGCTGCCAAATACGCAGTTACACCTCAGCAGCACTTCCGTGGGATGTGCGTTCGGAGGGGGCTTTCCCCTCAGGCTGGATTAGCCGAGGAGCGCGAGAGTCACTCCCCAACACCGGTTTATCCGTAAATGTCTTTCAGGGCTTCCCTCCTCCGCCCGCTAAGCGCCGTGACCGAGGAAGGGCTCTGCCTTCCACGCCTGCGAGCCACCGGCCACCGGCTCCGCGCCCCCGGACCGGCGGGGGCGGGGCGGGCCCCGGATGCAGTTTGCTGCCCCGGCGGCGCGGCGCCCAGTTCCTGTGCGTGCCCTCGGCCTGCTGCCGCCCGCCCTCCGCGACATGTCGCTGGTGGCGGAGGCCTTCGTGACTCAGCTGGCCGGTGAGTGGCGGGAGCGGGCGGGTGACGGCCCAGAGAGCCGCGGGCGCGCCGGGCCCCGCTTCGTGTCGGGCGCTGCGCTCCGGGTCGCGGCCTGAGGGGGTGCGGAGCCAAACCCTCGCGGCCCCGGTCCCCTGGGGGCTGGGTCGCCGTGGGAGCGAGCAGGCCACGCGTGTCTCGGGGAGGGGCGGCTGTGGCAGGCTGGCGGCGGGCCGCGGGAGTCGGGGGTGCTGGGCAGGGCCCGGCCCTGGGCGCGTTTCCCCTCGCGTCGCCCGCCTGGGGCTCCGAGGGGAGGGCAGGTCACCCCGCACAACTCCCCGCAGAGGGCAGGGTCACCTCCTTTGCGGCGTCCCTAACGCCGAGCCATGCTAGGGCGCATCTTTGCTTTGGTTTAATAACTTCCCTGTCTTTAAAGCTATTTACTTTTCTTCAGTGGTCCAAAAAAACCCCATCGTATTTATGATTTCAGCAGCTGGACTTGAGTCCCGCTCTGTGGGAGAGCTCAGCGCGGTGCCATTCTTTCTCCGCTCCCCACGGATGCGTGCCGTGTGTCCTGGGTTGCTCCTGTGAAATGTAACGGTACCTTTGCTGCTTGTCAGTGCTCTTGTGATCTGCTGCAGCTGGGCTGCGTAAACTGGATGTGAGGCTTGTCATAAAACAGAGATGTGCATCACTGTGGAGCTACTTAGCAAAAAATGATATCAATCTGCTCTGAAGGGGAAAGAGAACCCGCAACCATGCACCTCAGATAATTCCTGGCTAGGAAGTTCAAAACACATTTGGCATGTTGCATGCTGAAAGTCAGTGCATTGGTCAGTTTCTCCTTACTTGTTAATCTCTGGTCCTGCTTTCTTGCTGCTACACAAGCGATAAATACTGCAAACAAACAGCATTTTAATTGCTACTGACCTGTTGAGGAGGAAGCAGTGTTTTGTCCCAGGAGCTGGGTCTTCTGCTGCTTGGTAGAGGCCCCAGCGTAAGAGTCCAGGTTGGATTCTCTACTATGAATGTACAGTTTCCAGAGCAGGTTTGCCCCTGACTGGTAGTTAAAGTGAAGATGGTGGGTCTTGAATCTGGCTGTGTAGAGGTACCCACGGACAAACTTGAGAGTTGCGCTGGGCTATTGGGTTGGCATTCGTTGATTCACAGACATTAGCACAAGCCGTGCTTATGTTCTAAGGGCCAGAGTGCTGGATCCTCAGGATGTGGAGAATACGGTCACGATCAGCATTGCTTCATGCTGTTTACTAACCTTTATGATCTCTTTAGTATATTTGTTTTATATTGTGAAACACAAGGATAATGACATATGTGAGCAGGTGTTGATTCTGCTGGGTTCCTCTGCTCTGTGACCTTTATGAATATTCTAGAGTGACAGCTTGCTGATATTTACTTTTTTCTGGAATTACAACTACAGACTCAAAACTATACTGTATGTAGGGATCTCATTGCTTTCTTATTGAAAGTGCTGCTTTTTTTCGCAACAACTGCTAAACAAACAAATTGTTGTGGAATACAGCAACGACAGATCCAAATTAAGTATAGTGTAAGGAAAATGTGTGTTTGAAAAACTGGAAACAAGACGACAAAGTTGTGCAACAGCTGGCTCTTTCCCTCCTTGCTGAAGCGTTCTTCATCTGTTCCTGTAGAGATTCTTGCCTCCCCTTTGGGATCACGCTGCTTATCCTGGTCTCAGACGCGCATGTTAACAATTGGACTATTAAGGTGGTGCTTTGAGGGCATCAGAGCCGCTCAAGTGCTTCTGGACCCTTGTACAATTTAATAAGTTTGAAACAGTAGCACCTCATCTTTTACCTGTCAGTCGCAGGTTAAGTGATGCTCATTTTCTTTTTGTAGGTAAGTAATATGTAAACATCTAATAGAAAAATACTGGCAATATTCCTCTATATTTTTTGCAGAGCAGAAATGGTTGGTGCTTATTTTATTAATCTTGTACTTCTGCTGGATACGCAGCTACTTATTATGACTCAAGGTACAGTAGAAATCCTTGTTGCAGACCTGTCCACTGAATCATTCTTTAAAACAAAATTATGACATTGCCTTTGCTTTCCCAAAAGAGAGTCAGTGTCAAAAGCAGTTATCTGCCTTGAAAATAAAAAAATACCTTTGCCAGGGGGTTGTAGGCTTCCTAGCTCATCTGTATTATGTACCAGTCCCAGACTGAATCTAAATAATGGCAAAATCACTCAATTTGTTCATATGGAAGATTTTTCTAGGGGGAAAAAAAAAGTTATTCAGGATCTTGGCCAATAGCCACCACACTTTTAGATTTCCTGAGATACTGCACAGACACAGAGAATATTTTACTCTGGTACCAAGAAGATATATATGTCCCGCAAATATAAGAATATTTGTGAGAAAGAAAAATGGTGTATCTGCAAGGAAAAAACATCACTTAACAATGACACTTGGTTTAATAGCATCTTATCCTCCTATCTGTGGCTGTGAATACTGCCTTTCTGTTGTGTACGGATGGAAATGTAAGAATGATTGAGAATTTTTTCCATGTCCATAAAAATGAAATTTGATTGGCTTGTCATCAAAGGTCCTGTTCATGAAGATGATCGCTTTGTTATGGCGGTTGCAATGAACTACTGCTGCTCTAACGTGTAACAGCTGTGAAGCATGGTTTGTTGCACGCTGGTGTTTAAAGACAATCATCCCAGTGTAGTTAGGTTTCTAGAAACGTTTTAAAAGCTGAGGGGAGGGTTTTAGTAGAGAAGGGGATCGTAACTTTCTTTTACACACAGACTTACTTGTGTATGTATTAGAATTTATTTTCTTTTTTAAAGTACTACCTGTCTTCACCTTTCCTGCACCTTATGCATTCTGACACTTCCGACGTGCCTATCCACTGTCTCGGCACAAATTGAAACACAGAAAACACCATCTGAACATAAGAAAAACTTTTTTTACTGTGAGGATGGTTTGACATTGAAGCAGGTTGCTCAGAGCGGTTATAGAGTCTCTGTCCTTGGAGATGCTCAGTACCGAACTGGAGATGGCCCTGGGTAACCTGCTACAGCTGACCCTGGGCCTCCAGAAGTGCCTTCCAACCTCAGCCATTCGGTGACTATCAGTTGCTCAGCCTGCTTGCACTGCTGCGATAATTCAGCACCCTCTGTGCAACATGCATTCACCTGAACGTGCTGAGCATAGCCTGCTGCTGTAATGCATTAACGATTAAATACAAAACGATGACTACATCACTTACGTGAGTAGAACACTTGCTTTAGTGCCATTCAACTGTTCGCTTACTCAGAAATATAAAGAGGTTGATGCTGTGTCTCAGGGAATAATAAACAAATATTTCCATAGCTTCATGAATTGCAAGCATATTATGTCACATTTTAAATCATCTATTTCTGAACTGTAGAAAATATTAATTGGATAATGTGGTAGAGAATTTGTTTAGAGTAGCTCGGCATCAATCACATATTAACAGGATAGGAAATGAGTGTTTATACTGTAAGAAGAATTAGAGTGCCAGCTTTCAAGTGGTCCGGAACATTAATCTTTCTAACTGTAGTAGTTTTGAGAAGCTGACTGCTCAAATCATCTATAAAAGATTGTTGAAAAGATGTTTAATTGATCACTAAATTACGCAATATGCTTTACTTCCCCCCCCCAAAACACTAGTTTTAGATTAGTGATCAAAAGAGAGAAAATAATATCCTTTTTTGTCCTTTGATCTCTGGAAAATTACTTCTGTTTATTGCCGTTGAGTTACGTCCAAGGGTCTTAGGCTAGTTCTAATACTAAGGGAAATGAATGCAGTTTGAAAAACAGATGCCCTTCTGCCTTTAGATATTTTATATTCTTAGTGAGTCTACCTCCAGTGTGACATGCCAGAGCAAAAATAAATCTCTGATGTGCATGTTTTATGTATTGAGACAAACTGCAATTTGGCTGAGAACAAATAACACAGGGAATGAAACCTGACCACCTAAATTGTTCCTGCACATAAAGACACAAAATTTAAACTGAGTATGCATTTTGTGCATCAAAATGTGCATAGGTAAATGTTAACATTTCCTGCATATGTAAGGTGAAAAAAATAGTTATTCTTGCTTAATAATAGGTTATCTGCAGCACAGATTGTTTAAGCCTGCTGCAGAGGTGCTTGTAGTCAAAAAGAGGTGGTTTGAAAAAATACCAAATTTGCCAGGCTGTATGATTTTATCTTACAGAGTTCTTTTACATGTGCTTTTTTTTTTTTTTGGTAATCAAACTAAAAGGAATCTCTAACTCTTGTTCAGTTTCAGTAAGCAAGTCTCTTGCGGTGCTCTTGCCAATTTGTGCTCAGACACGTATGTTTTATGGCTTGAATTGAACCAATCCTTTTGAGTGGATTGCCCATCTAATCTTTTTTTAGGTCAGGGGAGAAATGTCTTCCACAATTATTATAGTACACTACATACTTCACTTTGAGATATTGTTATTTCTTGTTTTTAAGAAGCAACATGATTACAGTTTATAATAGAGTATGCTTCTATAGTTGTTTCTGGCTCCATTAAGACTAAGCAGTCTTTCTCTAATCAGCATTTTATTGTTACATGTTTTCTGTTACAGTAATATCTTCTTTTCTCATGCCAGGAATGAGATTGCTCTAGAAATAACAGTAACAAAACCAGTAAACAAAAAGTAACATGTGCTTTGGTATTGTCCAGTTAGTTTTGCAAGTGAGCTCTCATCAGTTGTAGAATGATTCGGCTATCAGTGCTGTTTAGGAGCCTAACTGTTCAGCTCACAAGAGGTCATAGAAGGATGACTTTGGAGAGGAACCAGATTTGTCTTCTCTTTCTCACTCCTTTTTTCTCTCTGGTCCTTGGGTGCTCTGTTCTCTGACTGTCCCCAGGCACTAACCTGGTCTTTTTGTGTAGGATTGGACCCTATGAGCCGCTTCTTTTCCAAAACAAGAATGAATGAAAGAGCTTGGTTGCTCTCCTTTTTTGCTGTAGTTGAACAGGTGTTGCACGTTGCTGCGCTGCTGGGCTTTTTCAGCCGTCTCTTTTGAAAGTAAGTGAGAAACTCCAGGTGTGTGCAAGCCATGGGGAGGACAGAGAGAAAGTCCACACTAGGTTCTGAAATTTTTATTAGTATTATTTTTAAAATCTGGTCTTTAGTTATTAAGAAGATGACATAGATGTCACGTGAACATGGATGTTTTAGTACAAACTGGAAGATGTTAACATGTAGTAGTAAACCCTCTGAAATGCGTAGGAAGGATTGGAAGCATCAAAGGAAAAAATTACAGTGGTGCTGTAAAGAATGCAGGAAGAATTGATACAGTATCATTTCGGCAGGACAAAAGCCCAAACAAAAATTTGGAATGTGCATACTGAATTGGAAAGTAAAAATGCTGAGAGATGGGAATTTTTAACAGTTCTGCCTTCTAGCTGTTGTATAATGGAATTGAAGCCAATGTAATGCTTGCATCCCTAGCAAGAACTTTCAAAGTCCAGCTGCATGTGTATTTTTTTTTTTTGCATTTGAATGCCGTATTGGAGAAACTCTGGATGCATTCGAGTGTGTTCACTGAAAGCCGTGGAAAAGAAATGAGGAAGACTGTGGGGGTATGGTTAAGAGAACAGGATAAGCATTTTCAGATTTTGAAGCAGGGAGTCTGCAGTGTTTCCCAAAGGTGAGGAAGAGCCTGAGAGGTGGCATTGCAAATAGCATTGTCTGTTTTGGGGTGACTTAAAGACTGTGAGCCCTAAAGCAGCACCTTCCCCCTGGCTAGTGGCAGTGCTTGGCTGGCTGACTGCACCAGTGCTAACTGCATTTCTGTGCTGCAGAGCTCTCTCTCCTGCCTAGAGATCTCAGCTCTTCTTGCCCCTTTGCAAGATTCTGGCACAGTCTCTGTTGTCATCACTTTGTATCTCCTGCTACTGCTGTGCTTAGGGCTGTGGGCAAGATAGGAAAGAGAGAATGAAGGGGAGCCTTAATGAAAGGCCAGAGGGGCCAGGGCTGGGTGAGCAGGAGTTATGTGTGTGTGGAGCAGCTTTTGGAGCAGGTATGGGATACTGAGGTCCTGTCTGGCAGGACAGGTGTGTAGGATCTCTACTGTGGATCAGAGTGGGGCTTCTGCGGATGAGAAAGCAGGGAGTTCCTTGGGGCACTTTGCACAAGTTCAGGCTGCCAGCCAAACGTCCTTAGGGGAGGAGATGTTCAGACTACCACAGAGATGAGGGGATCTCAATCTAAGAGAGCTTTCGAAGGGCTATTTTAAAGTATACAAATGTAGGTAACGTGGCTAAGAAGTGTCCCAGTCCAGCAGGGCACTTAAGGCTTTCATGAGTATCATACCTCCACTGTCCTACTCTTCACAGCTCCTGTGCTTGAAGTTTCACTTCTTGAGTCAGGGCCAAAGAGGGGCAAGGGACTTAAGTAGCACAAAGGGAAGGGATTGATTTAGCTTTAAAAAAAGCTATAATTAAGAATTATAGAGCTTCTTCGAGGTGGAGCATTTATGCTGACTATCAGGAATAAGTAAAATAGCTTCATCTTGTCAGGACTTTATAAATAAATCTTTTGAGATCATTTAGCTGGCACACACACTGATTTTTCTGAAGAAATCCAGATGTTGATTTAGGAACAACTTTTATTTATGGATTTGAGTTTGTTGAGATTTTTTGGCCTCCTCTCCAGACGGGAGGCATGATTCTGCAAGCGCGGAGATGCTGAGCGATCTTCCTCCTGTGGCCTCCCCTAGCAGTGAGAGTGCTGAGCACCCTGGAGGATTGAACTGCAGATGTGCACGCTCTGCAAAGTCAACTCAAAGATGGTAACAGAATTGGACTAATGCTTAAATACATGCAATTAATAGCTTTCTTGGAGGGTGAAAAAGCAGATTGTGTTGTGCTAAACGGCTGCTGCAGTAATGTCACATGCTGACTCTCTTAGTGGTGCAGCCACAGGAAACTCAAGTTTGAGAATTGCTGCTGAGATTGAGCCTTTATGATGACAGTCTGCTTGATCAATAATTACTGAACAGTCATGATTTATCTGAATTGTAATATATCTACGAAGGAGGCCTGGGATGGTTTTAAGCAAATGATGTAATTATTTGATACATGATTTAATGCGTACTGTTTAACTTGTGTGAAAGTCGGTTTTCATTTGGCAAGGCCCTGTGAAACACTTTTTGGTCCTTTGTCAGCAGAGCCAGGGAGTTGCTGATGCTTTCATTTTTTTTCTTGGCCCATGTTAGTTTACAGGATCAGGCCAATTACGTGAAATTGATCTGTATTCAATGTGGATGGGTTGAACTGGTGGGTCTTGAGGAAGCTAATTCACAACTTTCCCGTACTTCCTTTATTGATCACCGTTAATGTACAAGATGTATATTTTTAACTGCTTTGATTCCAAAGTGGCTGCAGCTTCACTGTATTAATCAAAATATACCCCTCCACTTATTTCCTGTAATAAGGATACAGAAACACATAAATTCCTGGCATTTTCTTTTTAAACAATGTATTGCTACTTGAAAATAGGACCAATTCGTATTATCAAAAGAGAATGAAGTGATCATCTGCTTCTTTTTGGTGCATCTTAACATCAAGCAGCTAATAATCCTCTTTCCTTCTGGATTCTGTAGGGTAGCTTTCTGTATGGTTTTCTTTGGGTTACTA
Organism: Pandion haliaetus; assembly: GCA_013401275.1. Classification (NCBI taxonomy): domain Eukaryota; kingdom Metazoa; phylum Chordata; class Aves; order Accipitriformes; family Pandionidae; genus Pandion; species Pandion haliaetus. Next base: position 66,803 of record VYZV01045460.1, read on the forward strand.
CATCTAGGTCATAGTGAGCAGCAGTCTTGGGAAACCAAAAAGGGTAACTGTCTTCCTGGTGATTGTTATGAAGTTTGCTGCATAATGTTTGGAGACTTGTAAGTAATGTTGTTGGATGTGGATGTTGCCCAGATGTAGGACTAAATTTCTTTTTAGTGTTTACTCTTGTGAGAAAACGTTTTGAGGTATCTCATTATAATTTAATCAAATTTGTACCTAGGGAGAGGCTGAAGGAAACTATGTGGAAATGATGTGTAAGTTAATCTCTCCAGCTGTAATATTGCAATACAGTGATTCAAATTAATGCCAACTTTCTTTTTTTTGTTTTTAATAGAGGATATCTTGCCTCTTGGCTGTTTTAACAGGCCTTTAGTGCCATGTGAACCAAACTGGTAAATACAGATGTTTTAGCTTTCCTTGTTTTTATGCAAGTTTAATATCAAAGTGTTTTAAGAAGAATCTAACAGAAAGGAAACTGATCCATGCAAGCCATGTAAATGTGGTGACTTCAGAGAAGGAGTAGTCTTAATTTCTATAGGATCCATAAACAGCTTACCATTTTAGGAAACTACTCTGAGAAGATCTAGTATTCCCAGCCCAGGTCCTAGCCTCACCTACACAACAGCACACGGTGAACTGCATGGAGGAGATTGTTAGTCGACTGAGCAGAAAGAAGATATCAAAGGTTAAATTGCTGGCATACTGAGAATTCAGTAAATTTTAGTTTATAAGAGATTTGGGGCAGAAATTGTCTTGAATCATTTAGGTTGGAAAAGACCTTTAAGATCGTCGAGTCCAACCATCAACCATGCCCACTAAACCATGTCACGAAGTGCCTTGTCTACATGCTTTTTGAATACCAGATTTACTTCTCACTGTACTGTTTCAGTACTTGAGAAATAATCAACAGGATAGTAACATCCGGTGTTAATTCTTTAGCCTTGATTCTTACTAGGCATAGGCTAGTTTTATAACATTATTTCTGTCTGCGTTGCCTTCCACAAGTGTTATTGCTCCACCAAAATTCTATGGTATTGCTAAGAGCTGGCAACAACCTAATTTCAGGTTGAGTGTTTTCCTACAAAAACTTCTAATCTGTTGATAACTTCATTTCCTGTGTAGGAGGGAACATCTTGATGCCTGGATCCAGAGGTCTCTGGTATTTGTCTGTAGCTGATATTCAAGAATGCTGCAGCTTGACAGCAAGTGTGCTACATGGGTGGCAGACTAGCAGGGCAAACCCTACTGCTTGAAATTGGCTATTCATACTAGACCGCTGAAACGGCTAAATTGTTGTTTAGCATATTCCACAATTTAACATGCAAAGTATTTTGTGTCTTCTCATTTTCACAGAGTCTTATTTTTTTAAGTAACAGGACTAAAGGCCTAACTGTAAACCATGTATTTCATTACATCTCTTTCATCGTTGTGAAGCTGCTTGGGGAAGGTGGATGAAAATGTCTGTTTCCCCATCCATCCAGGCAGCACTGACACAGGATGAATAGTTTCCCAGTAATTCAGAGTGTAGGAGTTGAAATTGAGTTTTGTACACTCAGAAAGAGACTCTGAACAGCCTGGACAAGGAATTGGGGCTGAAGTACTATAGAGCATCTTGGGAATGTGGTGCTTCCTCTTGCACAGACTTCACTGGGGGAATGTTTATTGCAGCCTCTCATTCTTTGAATTAAAATTCATTGCTGTGCAAATATATTATGTCCTGTTTTGAGAGCATTAGTTGGAGCTGAGATGTGTATAGGCCTCAGATGAGGTGCTGATCCCCTGCTGATAGTGGGGTTCAGTGCTCTTGAGTATCTCTTCTTACAGCATATGTGCATTCCCTCTTGCTGTCCCAAAAGTATTTGGGTGGATAAAGTCCTATTATTGAAGTGCAGTCTGAAACATCTGGAAACGTTGAAATCAAAATGCTATTTGAATATCTGTCTCTGGCCTTAAAGTTGCTCAAGTAAACATGTCACCACAAAATCTGAAAAATGTACCTAATGCAATATATTTTTCAGTGGCAAAGAATTTGACGTGACTGTCATGATTCGTTCTGTGTTTTGGAAGTTTTTTTGTAAGAGCAGAAATGATGTATTTTCTAAGTCATCCTCTGACATGTCAGGTGAGGGGGCTAGGAGTCTGTTTTAATAGATAGTTACAAACCTGAGTAATTAAAACTCTACTGGGAACATGCAACACACCAGTTCACAGAATTTTCTTCTAGAAGTCTAATTTGACACCTAAGACCCTTGTTAACACTTTCAAATCTTTATGCTAAACTGTTAAAAAGCAAAACACTTTTGACTAACAAACACATTGAGCTTAGTGAAATTTTCATGCATTTTTAGTCATCCACAAAACCAAAGAAGATTTTATGTAAGTGGTTTACTTGCTGTTTGACTTTTCTGGTTGTTGTGATGCTGCATGTGCTGAATTCTCAGCTCCTAGAATAAGGAGGCTTATGCAGTGATGCTTTCTGTGTCCATCTCCCTTTAATTCTCACCTCCCAGTAACTTTTGAACTCAAGCTCATTTCAGACAAATTTAACAGGGAGGACTGATCCCACAGATGGTCATTTCCTGTAACGGGCATTAAAACGAGCAGTGTGGTAGAGGAGAAGTAGGGAAAGACAACAGTATGAGGTTTGCTTGTCCTGAACAAACAGAAGACAATCCACATGAAAGACTAAATATTTGAATTCATTAAGCATGGGAAAAGTTTCGATAGGGTGGGAAAACAACTTTTACTAAAGCCTGCAAGCCTGAGAGACAGACTCATTGAAAACCACACAGTAGTAATTCCTCTGATTATGGAGGCAGAAGGAAGAACCAAGTAGTTCCTTATTCTTAAGATATGTAGAGAAGCTATTCCTGTAAGGCATACTTCCAGGCAGTTATTTCATCCTGTGAGCAGCTAATGATAAAAATGTCTGTTGCGTAGGATCTAACACATAAATGTGATTCTGTGTTGAAAGCTTCTGAAACTGAACTGACACCACATTTGTTAATTTTCTCTTTATATACCTAGTGCCGCAGTAGCTGTGGTTAGTAGGGAAATGAACATCTACAGACCAGAAGATTATAGTTGCTGAAGGATAAACTGGATTTGACTTCATTAGTGCACAAATGATAAGTTTGTGAGGAGTTATTATAACATTAATCAACTTGATGGATTGGAAATATGACAGAACTGAAGCAGCGTGTAATATTAGTGCCTATTATTCTACAAATTGTGTCTTCACCTACATTCAAAAGGCAAGAGTCATTGCCGTACATTAAAGATGTTACACACTTTCTCCTCTTGTGGAGGCATGTGACATCCCTTCAGCGATTCCTCCTCCTCTCTTCCCCCAACGGGGTTCTGGTCTCCCTTATCTGCATGTTTTCACCTTACAACTAATCAAAGGCAGCTGGGGAGCTGATACTTGAATTTAGCTCGCACCTTATGAACCTGGACTTCTCATGCAGCAGTGTGTACTTAAACTTCTTGCTCCATCAGAAAAAAAAATTTCATACTCTAAACATCTTGGAAGAAAGAGAGTGAGTAGAAATTGGAAGATACGGGACAGATAGTGAGTTGGTATTTAATTCTTTGATTTCCAGAGGATTGCTCGGGCTTTGTGCGTGTACCTCCAGTATTGTTGAACACAATCTGCTGCATGCAATTCTGAACGCATGCTGCAGAATTTTTTTTCTAGGATGAGTAGTAATACATGAATCTTAACATAAAGTCGATTGTTTTAAAATCGAGTCTGTATAGTGACAGCAAAATCAATTATCTTTTATCTGGTCTGTGTACAAAGAACTGAAGGCCTCAGTTCAAGGCTTGTGAGCATGTGTCCACCTGGTCCAAACACGGTCAGAATTGTGAGCTACCTCTGGAGACCATCACGTGCCAAGTGCAGGGGGTGTTATTCATTCATTTTCTTAGAACTGCAGAAATTTGGAGTTTAAGGTGTACTAATAATGAAGGCTGAGATTTTCATATGGCTGTTTGTCCTTGTTTTATGTACTTGTCAAAAGACATATATTAGTACACAACTAAACTGTGAATTGAGTGAATGCAAAGATTTTAAACGACCCTTGTCCTTTCCTTTGCTCAAGCTGGGCGTGTGCTCCTGGGTACTAAGACTGTGGGATAAAGACTTCATATCATGAATAACGAAATTAGGGTCAGCAGATACGGTTCATGAAAGTCTGTATGTGATTAGTAGAATGTAGAAGGAAAATTTAAACTGATAAGGGTAAACAAGTTACAAAAAATATTCTACTTATGTTTTAGTTTATAGCATGGATATGGCATGCCTTAGCAGTGGTGTAGTTTTGGATTCTGTGTGCCAAGAAGCTGTTTTTTATCTATCTATCTATCTATATCTCTATATCTATATCTATCTCCACAGCTGCATATAGCTTAGTGCCAAGATCAGACTGGAATTAGTGTTTGAATTTCTTGAAAAATACCTAGCTCTTTTGTTGGAAAATGAAAAGTTCACTTGATTTTTGTGGGCCTGAAATATTTCAGCCACGTGCTTGTGTGAAAACAGGCCACTTCCAGTGGGCTGGAATCCAAGAATTAGATATAAATCTGACATTCCAGTCTGAAGAGGGTCAGGCAAAAATTTTCAGTAGAAGTGGGCCCAGCAATTTTAAGTTCTCTGTACCATTTTTGGCATGTAAAAAGGATGTTTTCACGGGTTGGCTGGAGCATTTATGAGTTCAATGAACCTTCATGACTTAGTTACTTGTGTAAGTATATCAGAGTCCAGCACTGGTAAGTTTGCTAAAGTATAGTAATAACATTCTTAATTTCCTCGCTCTTGCAAGACTTCAGTGGACCTGAATAAATGTACGTTAGATAAATTATTTTAAACAGTTAAGGCCATGGTACTGCAGACACTATCTTAGTCTCTTTTTATTTAAAGAAATAAATGTACTTCCACCTCAAGAATTTTTACTCTAGGGCAAAACTCTAATGGAGGGGTGTAACACCAATAACTGCTACAATAAAACATAAAACATTTTTTCATGACACTTAAATGTGATTAGTTGCTTTCTCATGCCCATACTAGTATAGCTTTGGTAGGCTCTGTGCCTTAATGTTAGAGGCGGTGACCTTTGCAAAACTGTGTACAGTGTTACAAGCTTTACAGTTCTGTTTGACTTCCATAAAAGTTAATACTTCATGAGTACTCAAAAAGAATGATAGTTAGAAAATTGTGCATTTTATTTTTTGAGTTCTGAGGGCAAAGACACAAAGAATGAACTTATTGAAGCCAGTGGCATGTTTCTGTTTGAACCACACATAGCTATTTATAGACATTATTGCTTAAAAAAAAATTATGTGATTAGAGCATTAATTTTGTTTACCAATAGCTAGTTTTGGTAGAACACAAGGTTTGAATTGGTATTTAAAATAGATTTTTAATCAGACATTAACAAGGAATGTAATGGATACAAAACAATGTGATGACCTGTTATCTTAATGCTACCATTAGCAGGAAATCAGTACTGATTACTATTTTTGCCTTCCCATAAATTCAAGTAGTGTATGATTGATTAAGTGCAATGGTTCTCAACTGGAAGATGTGATTGTCTTTTATTTCCTTGACTTTGTTTTTTTTAACAACTGTTCAACTGTTTTGAACAACTGATGATGCAGTCTTTTAAATGCATATTGACATTCCCGTTTTAGGGTTGACCAGTACATCATTTAAAGCAATAGGTAGTCGCAGTCATCCTGGTGGGTAGGTTTCTGACATGCCTGAGCACCTGGCTTTGTGGCTATTATATAGGACCAGTAAGGACACAACTTTAAAAGGCAGAAAGCTCTTCTATTTCCCCAAAACATTCTTGACACTTGGTTTGGAGGTTTGTGCCTCTCTCCTCTGTGTCCTGTTCTGTTCTGTTTCCAGAATTCTTTGTTTAGTACCTTAATAAATAGTTGCTCCTGAGAGTGGCCAGAATTGTGATGGAAATGTGCACAAGGATGTCTTTATGGTGGAGAGAAAATAGCTGCTTTAGCTGCTTGAGAATTACAAGGCCATTCTGTAACGTAGCTTGAATTTTAGCTTTTCTTGCAACATTAAATCTTGGGACTTAGTTTTCTGCTCTGTGTTGTCCCTCTGTGAGCCTGAGAGAAGTACGGGAGAAGAGAGTGACAGTGGGGTGTTTTTAGGGCAGGTTAAATCTTGCATCAGCATCTTTGCAGTTTGAGTTCCTGCTCTAGGTAACGTTTGTGTTCAGTTAGCACCTGCAAGTACATTGTTGTTCGGCTTGCTTAATTAATTCTTCTTCTTTCCACAGCCGCAGAGCCTTGGCCTGAAAATGCTGCGTTGTATCAGCAACTGAAGGGTGGGTACCCTGGTTTTTGCAATTAATAATTACTTTATTTTTAGAAAACACACTAAATATGCACTAAGTTAATTAACTGCAAGGAAGCACAGAAACTGTTAAAAGAGTCCTTTGTGTTGTTTGTCTGGTCAGAGGTTTTAGCTACGCTTGCATCTGCCAATATAAACCAGCTATTCATGGCCTATGAGGTCCTTGGTTTATTATTGACTCATTATATTGGCTGCTGTAGGCAGTGTAAAATGATGTGGTTGCAGGCACAGTTGGCAGATTTACTGCACCAATAGCTGAGGCAGCAGATTTTTGAAGTCTTGTGGTAAAGTGGGCTCTCAGTAAAAAGGAACTGTTAAAATGTATAGGCTAGGATGGTTCAGGCTCCCTTTAGCAGCTCTTCATATATCATCAGATCACATTATGGCCCCCATTTGGGGCTCAGCAGCCTGCTACAGTTGTCAGAAGACTGCAAAGTAATGAAGACTAATAGGTAGCAGCCCTAGTCTTCTAAGCATGGAATTTTTATTGCAGTGAACTTGTCATCTTTCTTTTGTGTGACAGACCTAGACACAGTGCGCAATATTAACTGCAAGCCGCTTTTATAGGTTTCTGAATGCTTTTACTTTTTAGCCAGAGGAGTTATGAAGATGTGGTTTTATTTAACTTTGATTAGAAGAAGAGTAATTGGCGTAAAACTCAAGCATTTGTTTTTTAGTTGTGAGCATTTTTTTATTGTACGTTGGTGGTAATGTATGATAAATGCAATTGCATTTGCAGGAGAAATATTTCTCGTATTCTTTTTTTTCCTCTTTCTTTTTTTAATATTCATATCACAGGTTTTCTAGTCCAGCTGCATAATAATTATATATGTGCTCCTTGTTTTATGTGTAAGAAATGCAACCCAGAATGGCTTACAGTTACAGGTCAGTAGCTAAATGGGCACTGTTTTTTCTAATTATGTTTTTTGTGTTTTTTCTTTCAACAGAGGAACAAATTTTGCTTTCTGATAATGCATCTTCCCTTGCTGTTCAGGTAAAATGTGATCTTCTCTAAACTAAAGAAAAAAACTTCCATTTTATTTTTTGAATGATTATCTAGCTAAAGTAACTGTATTTAGCTAAATGAATAATTTAAGAACTATTTCTGTCAAAATAAATTACTTATTTCCTGCATCTGATGTGCTTTACACTGTCAATGAAGTGTCAGAGCCTAAAGGACATGAAGATTTTGAGAGTCCTATATAGTGTGCCGCTGCTTGTACTCGTATTTATATTGGTCTATGTTTGTACAGTATCTGCTTGTCTGCCTACTCTGGGAACTGTGCATGGTTCGCATCTTTTGTCACTTGGTATGCTAGTTTGTCTTGTAACATCTTGCATGACGCTTGCTGGTTATTTAATTCTCAAAGCTAATACTGCCCCAAACTCAAGGCATATTCCTTTGCATGCTGTGGGCATCAAATCTCTATATGTCTCTGATAGGTTTTCTCAACTTCATCATGTATACAGAGTTGAGATGCAATGTGGTTTTTAGAAATAGTCCATATAATTGACAAACTTGCATCTCTAATTGACTTAAAAGCACCTCTGTGGCTGTGAAGTCTACATAAGCTCCATTAACCTGTTAGGTTCAGTAACCCCAAATCTCAAGGGGATGTTTTCCCCATTAGTAGAGAGGGCCTGGCTGTCAGAAGTGGTGGTGAGGAGGATGTCTATAAAGTTCCTGTTCTTCAAAGCAACTTTGCTGCTGCTTTGTGTAGTAGGGTGTTGCACTGTTCACCTGCTTCTTGCTTTTTGTGTGTGGTGTAGCTCACAGCAGCTACAGCAAGACTGCTGTCTTTGGGGACTGTCCAAAAAGGTCACATCTCATTTAGCCAAAGTGGGACACTTGGAGACTGCAACTGATATTACTGGTGAAAAGGTTAGGATCATTTGATCATGGTAACTGCTTCTAGGATCTCTCAACTTTTTTCCTTCCAGTCTGGCAATCTAGGAAATACCTCTAAGACTAAATTCTATCACAGCAAGAAGATAACCTTTATCCTCTGCTGGAAAGAGGAGTCATCTTTGATACACCAAATAAATTGGGCAGTGTGTTTTATATCATGCCTCCCAGTAATGCAAATAAATGGTTTTGTTGCTCAGTTGATCTTAGTGTTCCTTTTTACTCCAGCAACTGTATTTTTTTTGGTTCTTATGAGTTTTTACCATCTAACAATACGTATAGGTGAGGCTTGTATTTAAAACACACAAAAAACCCCCAACGACATAACCCTAAAATTTCCTTTTCTAATGCATCATTTTGCTTTACTGTTTCCAGTCCATTGTTATCCTACACATGTCACTTAGATGATAAATTAACTATAATATATTAAAAAAGCTTGTTTTTCTTCAATATTCTTTAGCTGGACAGCTGATAGTAGCCATGACTATAAATATGGCTCTGGTAGATATCTGATCTTAAACTTTATAGAACAATTTTGTATTGGGGTATCATATCTATTTCGAAGAATCTGTGCAACATGGTTGTGACCGTGAAAGAATAGCTATCCTTGGTGTCTTTGATCCATTTTGAAATGATACTAGGATCTGTAGTTATGTATTACTAGCTTAGTGATCAGAAAGCTTTAACTATATTGGTGTGTTTTGTATAAGGAAATTGCTGAGTTCTTCTGTTCTAGAATTTACTTTTTATTCTGATGAGAGCCTGATTATCCTTTTTACTGGATATCTTTTTGCTGGTGGTTTTTTTTTTTTGGGAGGGGGCAGGGGGTGGTTTATTTTCCTGAGGAAGAAATGGGAATGGAGGATAGGAGGAGAAATAGGAGCTGGTACCTGGGACTTTTTTCCCACTATTGCCATTCCTTTTCCCCCTGTTACTGATTTGGGGCATGTGAATATCACTAGAGCTGATACATAGCTTGTTCATGGCTTGTTGAACTTCCATGTGGTGAAAACACATTAGAATTTTGAGTCCCTGTGATCAAAAGAGCATGTGGAGTCAGCCACCACCAAATCTTTAAGGAACATGGTTCACAACAAGACTCTAAATGTATTGCAACTGATCTTTCAGATCTTTCTCAAAATTTCCTTGCGGCACCTCTTCATAATGCTGCTCTGGGATAGCTCTCAGAGGACATATATGCAGATAGCTACATACGAAGAATAAAATCCAATGCCATAGTAAGTAGTCAGTAAAAGTTGACTGTTTTAAAATTGACAACGCTGTAATACAGATGGCATTTCATGTACCTGTTGTCAACAGGGCAGATCAAGCAGCCAGCAGAGCAAGTTACTCTCAGTGTAGGTGTAACAGGCTGTTGCAGGCATTTTGTTTGAAAAACCAGAAGTGAATACACAGCTATATTTCAATAACAAAACAACTCTACAACTTCAAGGAAGGAAAAATGGAGTTTTAAATGGATTCAAATTGAATCACTGTAGGAGAATATATTTCGGTCTGAAGCAGAATGCCTGTCCACGCCCTGTCTCCCTGTTGATGCCTGGTGCAGGTAAAGCCTTTTTGTGTAGTGCCTGTGTGGAAGTAGTGTGGCTGAGTAGGAGGGAGGGGGTTAATACAGCTGCATTGTGCCAGGCCTCTTGCCTCAAATGGCAGCAGCATGAGCATCTCTCTGCACTGTTCCAACTTGTCCGGATGAGGAATGTGGATGTTGAGACTGCCTCTGTTATTACAGGTTCTTCTGAAACCTTTATGCAGGTCTGAAACCTTTATGCAGGTGGTCTCAGAGTCTTGCTTAAAAGGCTGTCTAAAATGTTCAGGATTGTGGAAATTCTCATAGCTATCCTGAGGTTATAGAGCCTGGAACTCATTATGTTATGTATTAATTGCTTGTGCAATTGATGTCCTTGTAAATGGTCTTAATATATTCCAGGAAAGTGCATTTAGAATTGTCTGTTCTCAGTCCTGAATGACAGAAGGATGTTTGGGAAATTTAAAATTGTGTTACACAGACCAACTGCTTATTTACTTCAACAAGTAATCAAATAAATGTGTAAATCATGCGTGATTAATTGCCCTCAACAGATTTGTGATTTTTTTTTTTTTTTTTTTTTTGTGTGTGTGTGTGCATATGCACTTGTGGTTTGGTTTTTCTCTAGATAAAACATTGGCAGAAATTTGAACTTGTTGCTGAGGCTTGAACAAAGGCTTAGTACTGAAATGAAAATCTGACAATCTCTTTTTTTTTAAAGAGAATAAAAGCTGGAATTCTTCATGATGAGAAATGCAGTATCAACATAATCAATCTAGCAGCATTGTGTTGTAGCAGAAAACATGCTTAAATCCCAAGTCATACAGGTACTGTTTGTGAGTGAAACATCTTTCATATAGTTCTAAGATGAAATTACCCCTGAATGAATAGCATCTTCATTTATCTTCAAAACCTCTGTGCTACCAGTGAATCTACTCTTTCTGCATTCTACAACAAGAATTACATTATACCATTAGAGCAGTGTTGTGCTGCAGTGTAAAATAGATTGTTTTGGAGAATGAACGTGGCTTTGCTATAAATTACGTTCACAGGTACAAAGGCATTTGTAATTTTGTTTAAAATAGTCACAAATATAATTAAGCTCTTAATTTATGTTAAACTACAAATGTGGCTATTACCATAACTGGATTAGGAATTTAATCTGTCACTCAAATAATGATACTGAACAGTTTTCATTTATAACCTTAGACACACTATTTCAGTTACAGGGTCTGCAGCTGTTTGATATGAAAACTAAATTATTCTGTAGATTTGTTCATGGTTTTTAATTTTAAAATGTGTTCTTGCAAGAAAGTAGAGAATACCTCTTTAGTTGTCATCACATATTGTCCTTTGTATGCTCATGAAATAATGTAAAAATGAAAACAGAAAATGCCTTTCACTCTTACTTCACAACAGTATTGTGCGAGCGCTTTTAGAAGCGCTGCTGAATAAGAGATGGCTTGGAATGACTTTCTTTATTAAAAACTAATAATGAATACATCTTCTTCAAATGAAGCCTGGAGTGTGCCATCTGAAAATAGTGTTCCTCATGTGGGGACGTAAGTTGTGAACTATTTGAGTCTTGGCATAAGTAATTTCATTCTTGCCTCTGATCTCAGAAACTGCAATCTGGATATGATTTACATTAAGTTGTAACTCATTTTTAATGAGTATATGTGTTTGCTCATATGTATTATTCTGCGAGGGGACTGGAGGGGAAGAGGAGAGCATTGTGATGGAGCTCTGACAGGGTGATTCACTGCCCGGTGTGTGTTTCCAGCTGACGGTGTCCAAACAGCCCTTCCTTAGCTGGGAAGGGTAAAGAAGAAGGGAGAGCAAGAGTAAAAATGTCACCTAAGACAATTAACTGTAGGAATAAATACAAAACTCCTCCCTCCCTTCTCTTATTCCTTCCCATTGTATTTCAAGCACAGTCATTTTCCATCCTTGTCATCATAGGAAGACACAATGGCATCCCTTTCTTGCATTGTTTCGAGGGCGGCAGCAGCAGCAGAGATGAGAATGTCAGTCCTGTGAGAAGAGGGGGAAGGGGAGGGTGGGGTGAGTTGCCCTGTAGCTGGCTGCGGTTTCTGGGATCTGGGCTTCTGAACTGTGCTAAAGCAGCACAAAGGTGATTGCTCTGATTATTTTTTTAGATAATTGAAATCCAATGTACTACCTACATTTTGAGTTTGAAATTGCTCAGGCTATAAGAAACAAAACGAACCTTAGGTTGATCGTGTCCTTTAAGCAATGCTGTTGTAAATGTACTCTGTAATTCTGGCAGGAGGTGTCACCTGCCATAATTGAAATGAATGATGGGCATGAGATTGTTGATTAATTTTGTAATAAGTGTCACCTCAAAGCTTCCTATCAGTCCTTTTCACATAGCTGCTGATACTTCGTTCTCTCGCAGCAAAAATATGAACTGGCTTGTTCAGTGCTGATTTTGAAAACTGAGTGGTCATGCTGCTCTCTAGGAGCAGCAGGCAGTGCAATGCAAACTGTAGCCCTGTGTGGATCAATGTGTGGTAGGGCATGAAAAGCACCGAGAGGCTTCTCTGTGCTTTTTGTTCCATTCATTGTCCTCACTCCCATGCTCTTTCTTCCCTAGTCTATACCAGTAAATATTGGGAGGGCAGGGAAGGACAGACATAATTCATCTGGTGGCACTTTTTTTCCTCCCTCTCCTCTGTCTCTCCTCATGGACTTGTAGCAACTCTCCACCTTCCTGTCCACAGCAAAGTCTGCCATTAAAAAACAAGGTGCACAGAGGCAGTGGCAACTTTGTAGACTTGGTGCTTTTAGTCTGGAAGAAGAGACATAGCATTGCTAAAAATATATTGTTCACATTTCTCACTTCCTTTCCCAGGTGCCAGCAGAGTAGGTGATGCTACAGGTTGAGAGGCTGGAAGAGTGTGAGAGGGGAGATGCTTAGCCTGCAGGGAAGAGAGGCGGAGAACATGCATGGGAGAGAAGCTGACAGACACTATTAAGCCAAATCTTTGTTTTTTTAATGCCTTTATCTGTTTCTCACATTAACTTCATCCAAAGAAAGGACACACTTTGTTCCAGAAATAACTTAGAGAAAAGTGTTTGTAGCAGACATTATATTGAACGTAAGTTACTAAACTGGACAGTTTTCCAGGCGCCTGCTTCAGTCATTGACCAATGCCGATACTGCACAAGAAATCGGGCCTCTGTTTTTGAAATTACAGAAAGGCAAATAATCAGTGGAACATATGGATAAAGGAGGCACTCCTGCTGACGCCAAGGGAATAAACTCAGTTCTTCCCAATCTGAGATTTCATTACCCTTGTTTTATGCTGCATTAACTAGTATGAGCCGTGAAATTACTCGTTCCTTTTAAAAGCCTGAGCGTCTTGGTTTGATGTCCTTCAGTTGTAGTGAATTCTGTGTATGTATGCTTGAATGAAGTTTCCTTTATTTGTGTAAAGTCTATTGAGCAGTCATCTCTTGATCTTCTGTAACATGAGCAAGGGGAAATAAGAATGTTAATCCCCCCCTCTTTATGAATTGATCCAAATAGTTAACTCTTTGGATAGGTGTTAAGCATTAAAAGAAGTTTATCCTTTCCAGCAGGAATTCAGTTCTCTTTTCCATGCTTAGAGCTTGTTTGGAAGAGTTGTTTTCAAAGTACCAATAAACATTTTCAGTGAACTTCTTTACAATTACTTTGGACTCGAAAACTTTAGATGAAGTAATGTGTACCAGTTTTACTACAGACATGAGAGCTAATTTTTTTTTTTCCTATTCTGAAGAACTACAACTGCTGTAGTATTATTGCATGAGAATCCTAGGTGCTGGAGGAGATCCAGGTTATGGCCTACAATAGCCACCCTGTTCATTCTGTGCTAGTACATTTTTTGTCCAGAGGTCAAAAGAGTGGGAAATTTAATGCTATTCTTTGGAATTACAAGCATCTTTGCAAGGTATGGCAGGCTGTGCTCAGTTAAGTGTCTTGTTTCTAGTTTCGCTGTTACTGTCTGGCTTACCATTTTTAGGTGAATTTTCACAAGGGCTTGATTAACTAGCTTATGTGTCACTTGGAATTCAGTTGGCCCCTTTCGGTCCCTTTTTAAGTTGATCAGCCAAATTTATGACGTTAACAATAATCTCTGATGTACTAGATTAAGCCTGGGCCCTTGATCTTTCAGATTGCTAAGCTTTTGATGCTGTGTCTTTGAAGGGGTGTTGGTATCTTCATAAATCTCAGCAGAGTTGTACTGGGCTGGTTTCAGCCTTCAATCTCTCGTCCTTCACTCCAAAAGCACTCGGAGGAGCTGAGTTCACTCCCATTTGCTGATGTTTTCTCTCACAAGAAAAGCAAGGGTTTACTTGCCTGCTCAAATTATATATGTGAGGTACCCAAAGGGAAATGAGATGCTCTGAGCTGGAATAATCAGTGTTCTACTGCATCTTTTATTAGAGTTGGAAGCCGTGGTGGTCTGATACCATCTGCAGACCAAATGTGCTGGTTCTTGACATTCTACATCAGTGGTCAAAAAGGGAACAAATCCTCCCTTGATCACTAGACTAAAGCGTTAAATGAGCTAAAGGCTCACAAAAATTGCTGCTTTGTCCTTTATTGTCTCCGTAGGATTTCTCTGACCTGTGCCAATTTCAACTATTTTGGTAATAGTTCATGCCACTTACTGTCTTAACATCAGTTATTGTTTAAAATCTAATTTATCTAGTTGAATGCATCAGAAAAAAAAAATTGAGGTTTTCTGGTGGTAGATATTTATAAGAATAAGCATTGGTCACGATCCTTGTCCATCTCTTTTTCTAGAAGAAACCGTAATTTCCATAAATATGAAATGCATTCACTGTGCTTGAAAAGCAAAACATGCCAGTGTTGTTAATAGTAATAATTTCCAAACCCTGTCAGTTACATCAATGAAAGAATGTAAGTACTCTCATAGCAATGCAAATTGTAAGGCTAGTTTCTTGGGCTGAGCCCTCATAGTTTGGGATAGCACTGTCTCCTTTTATCAGCTGACGTGTATTTTTTAGTCAGCTTGAAGGCTATCCAATGGACCATTAGTTTAAGCTGAACCAAGAAGTGGGTACTGGCCTACTTCTCTAGGTAATGATTAGTTCAGCAGTATAGATCCACTAAGGATTAAACTGCTCTCATATTGCGGAGCTTTCCTTCATTTTCCTGTAGAACAATGTTTAAGGAGCACTTAAAATTGAACAGGTCATGCTTTGGATACAAATTACAGCTCAACATATTGGTCTTTTTCCCAGGGCTTCTATCTTTTTAAAGATGTAATAGAAGTTTTTAATTTTTTAAAATATTTTTTTATTTTTAGGTTTATTGTATGGCATGAAATGATTTTATCTTCAACTCTTTCACTGTTCTGTTTTCTCTTGTTTTTGTGTTTCATTACTATTTCACTACTCATCTTAAAGCCGATCCTAAATACAGACAAAGACTGAAGTGGAATAGGTGCTGGCATGTGGATGCAGAAGGGGGTTGCTGGAGCAGGCCTTGTAAGGCTGCTGGCGAGGCAGCTCCAGTGGTCAGTGTTTCTGAACCTCGCAGGAGAACTGCTGGGGTGAACGCAGAACTGGATGGGTTTGCCCAATTTTAATCTTGAATCATTCTTCAGTTTCTCAAGCTCAGTCCTGGTCTCCCATCTACGAAGTGTTCATCAGAACTGAAGATGACTATCCCAAAGAAGTTTTCTCAGGTTTTTGGTTTGCTGTGTACTTTAGGGTCTTTTTAAATGTTTTTTGTTTTTTGTTTTTTTTTTTTTTTTTTTATTTTTAACCTCACTGAGGGTAGACTGACTTATATCTAAGCTTACTAGAATCTGCACTTTATTATGCAGAGTAGTGAACATTTTTATTTACTTAATATTTGTTCCCACATTAGAGCTCAATTCTAGTTCAACCTCCTTTCTCCTCTTTATGAAGTGCAACAAAGACACGTGGACCCAGCGTGTTTGCATTTCTGAGATGCCAAAATGGCAATGTGTTGTAAATCCCCTTTGCACTAGGCCAGAGACTGAGGTAGAATTTCCCTGCCAAATGTAATAAAGGTCATTATTCCTTGGTCTGTGGATGTTTATTGAGGAGAAGGAGAGAGAGAAAGGGCAGGTTCAGATCTTTAATGGAAACTTGGCTGACCCCTTCAAACTGAAAAGATTTTATTTATATTTCAGCCTTTATGCTGAGGACTGTTTTTCACAGTCACAAACTGTGTTTTTGGTAGAAACCTTGTACAGTGTAGGAGCCAATGTACGATACGATGTACAGTAGGCAAGAATTTGCTGAAGCGAGTCATGTAACCTAAGTGTTCAGTGCCAGTGTGTCTCATTTTTGACACACTGATATGAAAAAGTAAAAATAGTTCCCTTGATTCACTTCCTTTTGCTTAAATGCGTCTCTGCACTTGCAAGATTTTCAGTTATTCATGTGTTGCCCTAAGTCCAGTGCAGTTCAGACTTTTTTCTTCTGAACTTGCCAGTGAGAATAGTACATGGCAGTTTCAAAATTAATTTCTAGCTTAATGCAGAATTGCATTAATTTACTGCCTTAAAGTGAAAGAAGATAATTTGGTAAGCCTAGACCAAATGAAACTTTACATATTTTTGGGATGAAATTCAACAGCTAAGGATTAAGTAGTATGGTAGAAGTTTACTCCACTTTTCCCACCCAAAGATGAAATTCTTTAGAGCTGTTGTTTGATGCCATCAGCTCGACTGCAGCACAATGCTGTTGAGATGTTGTTGTTAGCTACTGGTAGAGCTTTCAGAAGAACGAACTCTGTGTACCAGTTGAATTTGAGTGTATGTTTTTGGTGGGTTAGATTGTGTCCAGCAATGGCATAGGAATATGTATTTAATCTAAACCAAAGTCTCTGCATGCTTGTCTTTTAACTCTTTCCAAAGAAGTTGTATGTGAAGCCTCGGTTTGGGCAGAAGATACGGTGCCTGTAACAATAGCTGGAACAGCATGGATATTGCTAGGTCCTGCAGAGCCAGCAGGCAAAGGAAGAGGTCCGGGACCAAGACAGACCAATGCCTTAAATTCCTGTTTAAGAGTTAGTCTTTTGGTTATTCTTACTGTTTGCATGGAGTTTGGGATGCTAAGACAGCAAGAGCCTCAATTTTTGGTGGACTCTGATGGGCGCACAGGCTTACAAAGTGGGGTGGTGTCAAATGTGGCCAGTGCCTTGTATTTTCTTTGGGTAACAGTTGTACCCTTAAGCAGTAATAGAGGTTCTAGTTGGGATGAAGCATTCTAGAGACCAGTTTATTGCTAGAGAGTGCAGGAGCTGCAGTATTTGGCTTATGTTGACCATGACTAGTACCCTCCCTTTATATATCTGTCTGTCTGTCTCTCTGTCTGCATGTGTATGTATAGTAACTGGCTGCCAAGCAGGGCTTTAAGTTAGAGTTAGGCTGAGGAAATCAAAAGATGTAGAAACCCAGGTTTCTGGTGGATTTTGTAGAGCCTCCCCAGTTCTGAGGCAGGCTCTTGTCAGCTGTAATCAATGTCTTGTGTAGCAGCTAGTTCCTTGCTTTAAATTGGGGTTTGGATTTGAGTTAGGCCATCTAAACCTGCAAGAGCCAAATGTTGTAATGGACTGTGCAGTTTTTGCATTTGGTTGGAAAAGGACCAAAGCTTTTGGCTTTTTTGTCCTTGGATTGGGTTAGGGTTTGGGAATAAAGGACTCGGAAGAGCGCAGGAGAGAGGAGAGGGTCTGTTTGGGTTATTTTTGTTTGCCTGATGGATACTACAGAAGCCACGAAGTTAGGAACAGGGCTAATGCCAGTGTTAGTTCATGCCTTATGGTCTCATTTAGTGCAGAGGTGAGCAATCTCAGGGTTAAGGTTTAGGTTACCTTGATGTCTACGATTAGGGTCTGAGCGTCTAAAGCTGTGAGGGTGCAGTTTATTGCCAGATCCTGCGATCTGAAGAGCTAGGAGGAGGCTCGTGTAGAAAGTGCTGTGTTACAGCAGCATTTTTCTTCATGGTGGTAGCCTTCTTGGTGTAGGCCTTTTTCACCTCAAGCCACTGTGGATAAATAGGTATGATTTTGGAATCTGGAATTGTGACCTGTCTAATTGCAAAGACAAAATGAGTAATAGGACTTAGCTGAGTTGTGAGAGAGTCTAGAGATTAAGAGGGTCCTTATTTGCCACGTTCTGTCCAAATTGCAAGTATTTTTCTTGATATTTTGGTATGTCAACAGAAGCACTCTAAGGATTTTGTGGTGATGGCAGGTGCTGACAAAAATCGATATCCTACTGAGAATGCTTTGAAACTAAGGTTACAGATAGAAAGAAACAGTAAATTGATCACTTATGCTCTCCATGATTCACATAAATTAAAGACAATAAATACTTCCTACCAAAGCAGCCTTATGCTCTGGTAGTCTCAATAGAGCAAAACTTCTGGCAGCTATTGTAAATATAATGTGGGAAGGTGCTGTATGTGTTTGCCATGTTACACAACATGAACTTGGTTAGCCAGCTTTAGCCAGAAGAAGTAAGTACTATGATTTTCAGGAGGGGCAAAATGTCACTTGATTTTGTACAGCCACAGCACTAATTACATCTGTCAGATACTGCTTCTTTGCTTGTCTTGCAAAAACAGTAAAAATAGATGAAACATCATTAGAAGAATTCCAGTCAATGACTAGATGATAAACAGTTATCTAAGGAAGTTAAAACCCCCTTTTTTCTTTTACCTACCCTTCTTTCTTCCTAAAAGCAGTATGCAAAGAGCTATACTTCATAAGCATGTGCTAGTAACTAGCGAAAGCATAGTCATATGTATTGAGAAGAACACGTTTGTTTGTCACTGGTGTATTAATGCTTTTAAAATGCGACTCTTTGTTTCCAGGCCTTTTTGCAAATGTGTAATCTGCCAATCCGGGTGGTTTGCAGGGCAAATGCCGAGTACATGTCCCCATCTGGTAAGTGTGGCCTTCATTTAGATTACTACGTTATACCTCCATTTTGATACCATGGCAACTACGCCTTGTCTTGCTGATAACAGTAGGTCAGTGCTGCCGTGTGTGGGTTGCCTTCCCCCCTCCTCTCCAGTGCAGTTTCTCCTGTGCAAGCAATTAAAACAGTCAAATGCAAAGTAATGTTGGCACAATGTGTAACGATGCCAGTGAATGCAGTATGTATATAAAGTGTTCAGACAGTTCCAATGCCTGGTGGAAACCTTCTCTCAAATGCCTGGGAGTGGTTGTGTCCTGAAGCAGAAAGACATATGTTTCCAAAAGTGGCTTTATTCTGCATCCAGGGAATATTCCAGTGAATGCTGTTGTCTTACCCCAGCAGTGGGAAAATATAACACCTGAGAAAGATTATCTTTTGTTACCCAGTCTGGAAGATGGTTGTCACGATGTTGGTACAGGAGAAGACTGAAGGGTGTATTGTCACTGTTAAGGGTGACAGGCGATTTTACATCTTCCTCTGATCCATGAGGCTGTGTGTAAAACAAAAACAAAAAAACCCACCAACAATAAATAAAGTGTTAGGAGGGTACAGAGCCTGCCTTTTGCTGGAGATGACTGGTTGCCTAAAAATGTCTAGAGGCCAGCTTCAGAAAGTTGCTAAAAATTAGAATTGCTGAATGCAGGGTGCAGAAGTCTGGCAATCCTTGCACTCTGTCGCAGGTTTTTGTTGTATGAGGAGGTACTTATTTACCGATTACCTGGCTCTGGCTGATGACTGCCGCATGGAAGTGCCTGTCAGTATACGTCTGCCAGCTGTATGGGTGCTGCTGCTGCTACTTATGTTTTGGTCAAAGCAGTGGAATTATGCTATTTTTAAAAAAACAGTTGCTTGGCAGCAGTGAAAAAACCAGCAAAATACGGAGGTATATAAATTGTTCTTTAGTAAATAAAGGTAGCTTTGAAATGCTGAATCCAAGCACAGAGGAACATCTTGCATGCGCGAGAGTAGGACTGGTGATAGTGGCATGCTCTCACTTCTCTGTCACTTGCACCCCATGTCTGCACTTGGTGGCATCTGATATTGTAATTTGGGTCTGAACACTTCCTCCTTCTGCTGAAAACAAGGAGCACAAGAGGGAAAATTATACTGCTTCAATTTTAAATGTAGGTAGAAATACATGTATTCTTTTTGCCCGTACTCCTGGAGTCCTTATTTTTATTCACTTGCCCCATTTTCTTTCTTTGTATTGGTTATTTAATGACAATTCAGGCAAGGTTTTCATTTGTTCCCTTCTCTCCCTCCCCACCACCCTCTGTCTCGCAGCAGCAGCAGACAAAGATCTGCATCTCATCATTTTGGGGGGAAGGTTATTTATCTCATAGTCGTAATGACAAAACCCATTTTGCGGGAGTCAAAAGTATGCTATCAAAGGATTGTCTTGGTGTGTGAAGTACAGTCTGACTGAAACCACTGAATTTGCAGCAGAGAGAGGTCTGCGTTTCCTTCCGCAACATGCAGCGTGTGGATGCAGATGAAGCCTTTGTTGGTGTGATGCACTTCATTTATTACCCTTAGGCTAATCGAGCCAGTGAGAAGTGAATCTCATGATAAAAACCATGACTGAATCTGCTGTTAGCATGAACAGTGTTTGAGCTAGGCCAAACAGCAGTTTTTTTGTGTTTCAGTGAAAAGAGTAAATGTATTGCTAATCACATATTCGGAGTCAGGCAGGTACTGATCTTGCTCTTTGGGCTGTCTATTGAGAGCAGAGTTTGCCCACAGCAAGAGGCGGGAAGGTAAAAGGGTGCTGTGCCCCCACTGCACTGGGCAGGCTCACTTACAGCCTTTGGGCTCGAGGGTGTTTTCAGTAGTACAAAACATCCAGCATTTATCTCCATTTTATGGGTTGTTTCAATCATGTAAATAATCCTGAAAGATTTAGTCTTAAATATAAGGTTGATGTTTGTCAGTTGCACTTGGATGAAGATCTGTAGGACAAGCAACCCGGTTAGGGTGGACTGGAGCAGGAGCCCTCACCTTCAGATGTTGAGAGCTGGGAAAAGGGGCGTAAGGCAACTTCTGTCACGCTTCATGGCTTGCCGTGTGTACCAGGGCTTCCTCTTGTGTCCCTGCCTGCCCTAAAGCTGTGGCTCAGTTCTGCCTGCGAGAAAAGTTACCAAGCAGAGCAAGTGGTGCGTACGGACTCGGGAGCCCTTCACATCCCCACAGATGACACCAATGACACAGCCATTTCCCAGTCGTCTTTTGGGGACTGGCTGTTTTTAGCCCTGCTCCGTGCTGGACCCTCAGGGCTCAGCTTCATAGACTGAATGTTGAGCCTTAGTAGTATTAAGCTTTAAGCCCACCTTGCTTCCATGATGATGAAGAAGCCCCTTCTCCCTCCCAGTCCCTAGATGGTGAAGCTGTGGGTCTCATACTGAGAACCTCTTCCTGGCCCCCGGGGCTCGAAAATGCCAGCTCACAACTAGAGAGTGAAGACTGGGGCGGCCAACAGGAGCTGGGTGGCCCAGTTGTTGGAAATCTGAAGGGCTGGAGGAGGGAGAGTCAGGACCCTGCCTTGCTGAGTGTGCATTTGCACTTCCCCCCGCTTGCTTTCCTGGGCACAGTGCCACATCTCCCGTCATCCTTTCAGCAGCCCTTTCCCTGCCAGTGGGTTAGAAGGGAGGGTGGGAATGTGTCGTGTCGTAAAACTTGCCAAGGGCTCTGTCTGCTTTCCTGGGATTTCCCAGCTGTACTTCAGAGAAACATTGAATTAAGTCTTTCCAGCAAAGCAAAATCCATTATTAAAATACAAGTTGATGGATCTCATTCAGTAACTTTGAAATACACAATTGCAAGTATTGCATGTAGAAGAGGTTCAGGAGGAGGAAGAAGATCAGGAGGAAGATGTCTGTTACTACAAACCTTTGCTGGGTGAGCTATGTATGTTAGAGCTTTACCTGCGCTCATCTGAAAAAAAAACCACTGATGTTCAGGTGTACCTGCAATATTCAATTGCTTTGAAAATTGTAGATGATGTTTTACAGGTATAAAAAGCTCTTGCTAAAATACATTTTTCATTTTACAGGCAAAGTACCCTTTATTCACGTGGGAAATCAAGTAGTATCTGAACTTGGGCCCATAGTCCAGTTTGTAAAAGCCAAGGTAATAGTACCTTGTTTTCATCAATTAGTGAATAGCATGTTAATCCTGCTTAGCATTGTGCTGATTTAGTGTACTCTTCTGGAATGTTACTTAATTTGTTAAAACGGTGTAGGAAGCTAGTGCCATTATAAAAGAAAGATGTCCTGGAATAGGAGTTTGCTGAGGTGGAAATGTTTTTCTTTGTCATTTACTTAAAATCTGGAAGTAAATTCTATGCAGGATAGCTGCATACCAGTGCCAGTTTCTGAGACTGTTTTTCTACGTGTGCTGTCTCTGGGTCTTAGAGCCCTTAAACCCAGAACTGACTGGTTTAAATCCTGAAGTGTCAGATACTGTTCAAATTTGCCTTTGGCCCCCCCCTGCCCCCAACCCTCCCCTGTATTTTAAAAAATACTGTCTTCTCACTGAGCAGTTGATAAAGCTGTATCACAGATGTAAATTTGTGTTTACTTCTTGCCACAGAGATACACTAACCAGAAGGCTGTGTGCTCAAACTGTGTTCGTCTATAACTGATAATAGTCTACATTTGTTGTGGATTAGCTGTGTTACGTTATGATGATTTCTTTTTAATTCTAAAGCACACGGTATGTAGAAATTGCATATGTAATTTGTTACTGAACTCTGTAAGAGATCAGGATCTGAGCCAAAGCTCATTGGCTTCAGAGGTCCTTGGGTCAGGCATTGCTGAATATTCCAATATCCTTTCTTACATGTGTGTCTTTGTCTTTTTTTTTTTTTTTTTTCCCCCATTAGGGCCATTCTCTCAGTGATGGGTTGGATGAAGTCCAAAAAGCTGAGATGAAAGCCTATATGGAATTAGTCAATAATATGCTCTTGACAGCAGAGGTACAGCAAACCATAGTAACTCCGCACACTTACATAAGTGACTATAGGCAAGAAAGCTTTAGGATTTTTCCCCATATTGGAAATACCGCTTGTTCTTAGATTAGGTCATCAACTTTTGAGCTGAAAGGAGGCAGGAATAAATTCTTTGTATGCTATGGATTGCTTGCTGAAATCTTCCTGTAGATGTGAGCCACATGTATGATTCCCCTCACCTAACTGAAGTATGTCACGTAGCTATAGAAGTAGCCGACTGGAAGATGCCAGTGGTTCTGGGGATCCTACCCCAGCCCACAGCTGGCTGGGCACCCTGCTATCACCTTCCACAGTGTGTGTGCTTACGTGCCTAGTGGGAGGCTGGGATCCCCTGCAGTTCACGTCCGTGGCCAGTTAACGTGACGCAATCCCAGTGTGGGAGCAGTGCTGGAAATGTTGGCAAGCTGCAGGTGGCTGAGGAGCTGAGGGCTGTGCTCCGAGTTGTGTGCAGCCTGGGCAACGGGAGTGGGCCTTCGGTCTCGGCTTGGTCCTCGTGCTGGCGAAGTAAGGACTAGCAACTGGGCTTTGCCTTCCAGTTTTGATTTCTTTTCTACATTCAGAGGTCTAACAGGAGGAATGAAAGGGAAACTTAATCTAATATAGAAAAGAAAATTCTACTAGTGAGAAATTATTGTCTCTGTATTCTCCTTTATTAGGAAGTTTTAGTAAGTGTTCTTTCTGTTCCTAGCTCTATCTCCAGTGGTGTGATGATGTTACAGTAGAGGAGGTGAGTGGTTCTGCAGCATTTATCTTAATTAAAATTTAATGAGAAAACACTTCTGCTCACAGTTGCAAGTCCCTACTCATAAATGAAATATTGAGGCTTATACCATTAATGATACAGTCTTTTCACTTTAATTTCGCTTGCATATACATTTTAGGGAAGTTTGTGTCGTTACTGGAAGTAGCCAACTGCAGGATAGATACAGGTTTTGTATATGTTTCTGAAGTAACAGTTTTAAATGGTTATGCTGTAAACTATAAATTCTGCACAAATAATTACAGCGTATCACACAACTCCCTTTCTCTTTTACAGCTCCCTTTCTGATAGAAAGATTTGAATATTAGCTATTTTATGCATAGAGATACCTGTATTTTCTTATATGATAACACAGTACCTTTCTGTTTCTAAACAAAGATTACTCACCCGAGGTATGGCTCCCCTTATCCGTGGCCTCTTAACCGCATTTTGTCCTATCAGAAGCAGTGGGAGGTAAGGCGAAAGATGAAAGCCATTGGATGGGCTGGAAAGACGCTTGAACAGGTCAGTATTTCTTTTCCCTGTTTTATTTTTTCTTTCTTTATTTTTTTAAAAGGCCTTGGAGAGTAACACTTTTTTGAAACAGATGTAGTAAAAAATATATTCTGTACTTAAAACATTATCTGGAGTCAGGTATTTGCCTTCAGCAGCAATAAATCTTAAATTATGTGCAACCTGATGGGGGGGAGGAGGGATGTTTCACCATGAGTGTACATCTCTGGTGATGTTAGTTTAGGCTGTAGTCCTGAAAATAGGTTGTCAGTTACAGCCCCCACTTCCTGTGTGGTGTTAATAGGCAAGCTTTGCAAGGCTTCCCTTGTCAGAGGTCTAAAAAAAAAAAAAAAGGCAGTTTTGAGGTACAAGTTAGTACCTTTCATTAAGCTAAGTTATAAATGTTATGGGAAACACTTAATCAGAATTGCCTTACATCAAATGTTAGATTAAGTAACACTTAACTACCTGCCTCTGTGTAGGTTTGACTGACTTTGACAGCTTCTGATGTTCCAACGTTGTATGTTCCTTGTTCCCACTGTCAGTACAAATAGAGTAAGGAGGTTATTTTTTGCAGTGTTGGTAGTTCCTGACAATACGAATCTTTTATCTCTTGTGTGTTTTGATAGGTGCTTGAAGACGTAGATCAGTGTTGTCAGGCTCTCTCCCAGAGATTAGGAACACAACCATATTTCTTCAATAAGCAGTAAGTTACTCCTTACTGAATATTACATCCAGGAATGTGAGCTATAGATATGTATCCACATATATATATTTATATATGGAATACTCCTGTTTTATTTTAATGCTACATGATTAGTTGCAGAAATACAAATGTGTGACTGGAATATAAACACAAAATTTCAGAAATAAGTAATTAAAGGGTTTAAAAGGAAAGTTTCTGTAAATTTCTGTTGGGTTTTTTTTTTTCTATTTATGATTTAGTTTTACTCCTGCTTGTCTTCTCTACAGCGTCTACCACAACTTACATAGGCTACAAATGTACACCTTTATACAGTTAGTTTCTTATTAAAAATGATACATTTAAAGCTTTACTTGTATTTCTTGGGTAACATTCTCTACTAGGTACAGGGGAGTGAATGTATGTCTTGCTGTCCTGACCAGGACAGCTTGTCTTGCCCTTCTTAACATCAGGGGCAATTCTGAATGAACAGAATTAGCATGAGGGTGCCTGTGAGTTGTAAGAACTGGGGGAGAAGCTAGCCTTGTATCAACAAAGGATCAGTTGCAAATTGAAAACTAAGATTCACATTCCTAGGGGAGAAAAAAGGAAAAATCTGGCCTTCATGGGATGTCCTCTGCTTTTACCAGTTTCTTCCAATTGCAAAACACTTTTTTCTTTTCTTTTCTCTACAATAATTCAATATTTTTGAAATGTTATGAATTTAAATAACATCACATTAGCTCCCTCTTGTCTGCTGTGCATAGATCAGACTAGAAATGCTCAGGTCTGGACTTCAGTTAGCTACATTTGGACAGGGAGATGTCTTCAAAAGGCAGCATGTGGTCTTGGTTACTTTTCTGCGTGTATGTCCTGGTTTCAGCTGGGATGGAGTTAATTGTCTTCCTAGTAGCTGGTACAGTGCTATGTTTTTGAGCTAGGTATGAGAAGAATGTTGGTAACACACACTGATGTTTTTGGTTGTTGCTAAGTAATGTTTAGTCTAGAGTCAAGGATTTTTCAGCTTCCAATGCGCAGGCAGCAAGGTGGCTGGAGGGGCACAAGAAGCTGGGAGGGGACACAGCCAGGGCAGCTGAGCCACACTGGCCAAAGGGGTATTCCATACCATGTGATGTCACATCTAGTATATAAACTGGGGGGAGTGGGGGTTGGGGGGGGATCGCCGCTCAGGGACCAACTGGGCGTCAATCAGTGGGTGGTGAGCAATTGCACTGTGCATCACTTCTATATTGTAATCCTTTTATTATTACTATTGTCATTTTATTAGTGTTATCATTATTAGTTTATTCTTTTCTGTTGTATTAAACCGTTCTTACCTCAACCCGTGAGTTTTACTTCTTTTCCCGATTCCCGCCCCCCCCATCCCACTGGGTGTTGGGGGGAAGTGAGTAAGTGGCTGCGTGGTGCTTAGTTGCTGGCTGGGGTTAAACCATGCCGGTGTGTCTTTGCCCCTTAATCTTTCCCAAGTTGAGACTAGGTGGGTTGTGTAAATTGAGTGGATAGAGAAGCATGCATTATAGAAGACAAGTTTGAATTGCATCTTCCCAAATCGTTCTTAAACATAGTATCTCCTAAATTTTCTTTCTATATTTGTAAAGAATTGTAGCTTGGGGATTTTGTTTTTGTTGTTTGTTAACCAGGCTTTCTTGGTACAGTTGCAACCTTTAAGCTTTTTAGCTGTCTGAAATATTACTAAGAAAGTATGTGTTCTTAGTCCAGTATTTTTCAGTCTGTGACTTCTGGGAGTCTGTAGGAGGTAAATAAGAAAAGCAGCCTGTTGCTGACAGATTTAACTTTGTTATACAAGGGTCCACATCTCCACCGGAGAGTTCTTAGTGATCCACAAAGAGAAAGGCAAAAAAATTATCAGTTAGAAAACCCTCATGCTGCTTACCTTGAACACTAGTAAAGAAGGACTCTGAAGTTATTAATGTATTTGAAAAAATAAATAAATTATTTGCACATGGGCTACTTATATACAAAGGTCCGAGATGCCAATTCAAAAGGCTTGTACCTAAAATAAGGTAGGACTGAAAACATTCAATAGACCACTGTTTCCCAAAATACTAATTTTATTCTGTGTAGTCCCCTTTCAAAAAAGAGATGTTTCCAGCTGCTGTCACCCAGGAGCTCCTTTTCTTATTGGTTGAATAGTTCCCAACTATTGAAAAGCACAAAAAAGGGAATAGGGGTTTTATGCTTCCCCCCCCCCC
>VYZV01045460.1:93833-149210 GCA_013401275.1 Pandion haliaetus
TTTTTTTTAATTTGTGAGATAGTAGCTGGGGTTTTTTTTTATATACATCTGCAGAGGAGAAAAAAAACCCCTAAAAGACCTGATAAGCATTTGCCCTTGTTACAGAACTAAAAGGTGGAGCATGGTTTGATATTGGATCGATAACTCTGCCTGATCTAAGAAGTGTTTTTTCCACATTTCCAAGCTACCAAAAGCAAAGAAAGATGCCATACTGAGAACTAGCAGTATGCTTTTGTACTCTATACACAGTTTTCATGCATTTGGTAATTTCAGTGTTGCCTGATGTCTCCCCAATTCTTGGATTGCATGGCTATCTAAAAGTTATTCACAACAGCAGGGTTTTTCTTGATCAGGACTTGCCTTCCAAAATACCTGTTCTTTTTTCTGGTTGTTTTTACAGACCAACTGAATTAGATGCTCTGGTTTTTGGACATCTGTTCACAATCCTTACTACTCAACTAACCACTGATGAACTCTCTGAAAAAGTGAAAAACTACAGTAATCTCACAGCCTTTTGTCGGCGAATAGAGCAGCAGTACTTTGAAGGTCATGATAAAGACAGCTCAACAACTGTTGCAGCCCGATCTGCTAAGAGGTCCTTACTGAGATAAGCGTGTTGTTTGGTGGTTGGGGTGGATTGCGTTTCAGTTTTGGGATTTGTTGTTCAATGAATTAATTTTGAGGATGGAAATGTGTGTTAGCTTCTTGAAGCTGCCAAATCATTCTGGAGCAAGAAAAACCTCTGAATGCAGTTTTTGTGTTGTAGAATATACTGTGAACATTTAACCTGAAACAACTGTATGGGCGCTTCCATTTTAATAACCTGTACACCACTTACTCTAAAGTGACCTTGGAAAAATATTGTATCTGTATTAAAAAAAATAAAATACTTTAAAAAGTTTCTCTCTGATCTTTCTAAATGCCTCTCTTACTAAGTTTTATGTCTATGTAATTAATGTCTACGTAGTTAATGAGTGGGATCCTGTTGGCAGGATAGCTGGAAGACAGTTGCATGGTAAACTAATAGAATTATTAAGCTGGGAATGAAAGACTCATTAGAGGTCTTAGGTTTGCCTGCCCCAGCCAAAATTCATTCAGAAATTCAGTGACGAAAATGTCTTGGAGCTCTGCAGCACACAAGTGATGTGATTTTATTCCATCAGTTCTTATTTTGTGTCAGAGTAGCTCCTGGCTGTCATTACTACTGGTGCATGTCCTGCCTCTGCTTTTATTTCTTGTTCACCTTTGGTTTTTGGATTTACATTTTTTTTTTCTTCCTATGATTTCCCAGTTCTAATCCTCAGCTTGTCTTGCTCTTTGTTTAAGAAATGAATTTGCTAGGTAAGCGTCTCTCTCACTGTTTCCACTTCCAATGTGTTAACATTACTTCTGAACTTTGACATACTTGCTGGGGTGGTTCTTGTAGGAAAAGGACTTGGTATGAGCCTCTGGCTGGCATGCCTTGGTCCTTCTGCCTCCGTATTATCCTATGGTACATGTAGGCACAGTAACACAGCAGTAAACAAAGAAATACCATTGTGGTGCTCCAAAACCCCTGGCAGTGTGGAACTTTTCAAGGGAGAGTTCCTGTGTGTAGGCAAGGACTCAATCTTACTAGTATTTCTTCAGTTGTACTCGACGCTTTTCCAGAAGTACCAACAATCCCAGGAATGTGCTGGTGGCAAAAACAGTCCTTGTGCACTCAGGAAGTCCTGGGCACAACTGGGAACCAGATTAGGCTGTCTGGAACTGTTGTGTTTTCTTACTATGAAATATATTCTTTTGACTATACTCCTCAGTGTCAAAATATTTAATGGCTTGAACTGGTTAGGCAATGGTCATAAAATTTTTAGCTGCCATTTCTGTCTCTTTACACAGTGCTTTCTATTCAGTTTTTACCTTGGACTGGCCAGGTCTCCCTCAACTCTGTGGCTCATGAACCACTACTGCTTGCTTACTCCTGCTGCAGGGGACCACTCGTGTCAGCTCAACTGGAAAATGGAGCTGAATTCTTACTGCCTGCTTTTTGATACAGGAGTCTGCTGGAGTCAACTCCACCCAAGTGTCAATGTGTAAGGGGGTCATGGCCTTTTATCAAATCACTCTTGCCAGGAGAGGAAAATTGCTCTTGTCCTGCATTTCAGTCTTAAAATTTCACACGTATATGTTGGATATGTTTTCAAACTAAACCCCATCAATTCTTGACTGCTTGGTGACAATTTCTGCTACCAACGTGGTCAGTAGCTGAGAACTCAGATAATTCTTCTGAACCTGCTTTTCTGCATTAATGCAACTTCCGCATTAATGTAACTGGAGAAGAATTTGTTGTGGTTTTTTCTTAGTTTGGAGAGAATACTATGATACATGCTACTTTGAGGAAAAAAAGCCACTCTCCAATAATCTCTAAAGCTAGCAGTGCCACAGTGATGGGGAAATCCTGTGTGAAAACTGAAGTATCTTAATCCAGAGCAATTAAACTTGCCTTTTACCTCCTGCTATTTACAGAGCACCATTCATGAATAAAGATTTTAACCTAGCTTCTGTGGTTTTGGCAGTTCTGCTACTAGTAGACTGAACTATAAGAGTAATTTACTGAACAGATTTCCAAACCCACCTATGCACAGGCGTTAACTTACTTGCAGTCTGAAAATGTGCAAGTGGGCATGTATTCGTCCTCTTTCAAGGCTGCGGTGGCCGTTAGCCACCTTGTAACCAAATTTCAGCCATTGCTTTGAAACAGCATTGAATTAAACCATGTTTTTCTATTTTGGCAAGGTTTCCATGAGGCAGAGCAAGCACTGGTAGTACACCACTTTGGATGCTGAACAGCTAGTTACTGCAAGTTTTGTGTGGTTAACATACAGCAAGCTTTATAACTTCAGAGGATTAAAAAAACCCAAGCCACGGAGGTAGCCATATGCATTAAGCCCTTTTGAACGTCTGATCTAGAAAATATTCTCAAAAGCTGTGGAAGTGGTTCGGCAAAAGATACTCATCTGTTACAAAGTTTGTGTAAATCCACCTGAGCTACTCAGACTGTACTTGAGGATACAGAGAGAGGCAAATTACACAGCGTTTTCAATATTGAAGTGAGAAGACAAGCAGAGACTGAGCTCTGGAAGCTAAACTAAAGAGTTTCTGAAAGTTTAACTTTGATAACTTAGTAAAACAAAATTTAAAATGGGAAAAAAAACCCATTCCTTACTACTTTGACTGAAGAGCATACTTTCTGTATGGCATGGTTGCCACAGGGCAGGTTTGTAGTTCAGGCTGCACCTTGTTCTAGGCAATATCTAAACTTAAAACTACAAGGAAAATCCTGGCTTTGCTACCAGTGTTGAAAATAGCTATTAAAGTCCTAGACAAAGGACATACTTTGTACTTCATAAATACAACAAACCATTATGCTTTTTTAAAATTATGTTGTTAGCATGACTAGAGCTACAGAGCAGACTGAGCTGAGCACCGAGGACCAAAGCTTGTAAGCCGTGCTTTAACTCTGGGAAGCTGCAATCCTGTAAAGGACACTGATGCAGATTGCTTCTGAAATGCTATGCACAGTATAAGAAAAAGAATGAAAAGTTGAAACAAGATGAGCAACGAAACCAGTTAAGGGTGGAAAAAAACCATGACCAAAACCAATCCAAACCCAATAACCTTTCAAGCAAGGGAGTTGAGCAAGTCAATCAACCTGCCTTACCCAGGCCAAGTAAAGAGGGCTTTCTGTTGGTCTGAGTGGCTCTCTAGTAGACAAAGCTGTACAGGTGCAGTCTGTGAGAATTTTACTCTTGGGTTGTGTGTTTTCCTGGAAGATCTTGTATGACTGAAGCACAACTGCTGTACCAGAGGCAGGAATCGGGCCAGGAAGGCCTGTGGTCTGTTTCGTGTAGCAGGACAGTGTGGAAGTGTGGATGATGATTTTCTTTCCTAGCTGTTCAAGCTCAAAAATCTCAAGCTCCCAGAGGCTAGTTTGGGTGAAGAAAGCAGACAGCTGGAACTTCTGAAGTTTCCCAAAATTAAGACAAAAGTTAGATTTCTAACAGAAAGACTGTCAGGAGCAGCTGCACCACGGCTTAACGTATATCCTCTGAATATGCCCCACCAGGAATTGTAGGAGTCACTCAACCAAAACAGTACACAAAGTCGTAACTAAAGTGAATAGACAGTACTGAGTCTGAACAATATAGAAATCACTTGCCCATGGTGGTTTGCTTCTTGCAATCTTTTTGTTCCACAAATTAATAGGTTCATACGGAGATGCTCAAGTTGAACTAAATGCTAGTTGGAAAGTGGCAGATGCTTTCCTTGCCTGATGGAGCTAAAAAGACTGGGAAAGTCCTGGTGAAAACAGGACTGCGCCTCCGTTCCCAAGATGCTTCTTTGGGGGTGTGGAAGGGACTAATCTTGCTCAGCATAGGCCCCGCTCAGCACACTTACTTGGTTGTCCTTGCTGGATTTTGCTGTCTCCTCCTATCAGAAATGCGTGGTGCCAATTCCAGACGTTATGGAGATCTCGTTTGCCTGACCAGCGCAGCACTGTACGCATGGCTAAACTGCGGAGCCCGTGTACCCTGTGGCACTGTGCGTACAGCACAGAAAATGGAGCAACCGTCCTGCTCCACCGCAGGCTGTGGCAGAGCAGCTTGTGAGTTGAAAGTGGCCAGGATTTCAGCCACAGGCTAATTTATAGTATTGGACCATTGTTTCCAGCTGACAGCCCTTCCTGAGCCCCTGGTTTTCCTGTCCCTCTCTGAAGAAAGCTCTCCTTGACTGGGGAGTCTCCGATGCTACATTTTATGATGTTGTGATGAAATTTCAAGACAGACATTATGTGAAGGAGCTTCGGTGGTAGCAGCTTTTGCTGGGCTCTATCACTCTTCACATATCCGTTAGTAAAAATTATAGTATTGAGTGGTGTTAATGAGATATTAATCTGCTATTTTCTCTGCCTTTTATTTCCCCTCCTCCTCCCCAAGGAAAGAAAAATAACCTGGCAAACTCCTGCTTCTCAAATGTACTTACAGCTCAGTGTTGTGGAAAAAAAGAGCCTAGCACAGACCTGCACATGGAGAATGCTGCTGAGCTGCACTTAATGATGCCTCTTAGGATCAGCTGTGCTGCTAGAAAACGCTTCATTTCCTGTGGCTTTCTTTCTTTACAAGCAGAGTGCAGCTCCAATGGCTCTCACAACAATTAGCACCCACTTGTTCTGCAGGTTTGAAGTTTTTTGCATTAGTCAGGTTGAGAAATTCATGGTATTAATCATGACTGAAGTTGTTATTTATCACCTGCTGGGTGAGAAATAATAATTTTGGCACTACTGGGGCAGCAGGCCAGAAGTACCAAATTAAGTAAAACATCTAAACACTAGCAAGGATCATTTCTCTGATTAATGAATTGTTACAAAGAAAAAGTGCTACTCGTTATCTGATCTTAGGATAAAAGTAGGAGTTGGAAGTGGAAAGCATTAGTGAAGTCAGGCTATATACCCTGATGTAGTTTGAAACTTTCCTGGCTGATCTCTCTTCTGTCATTCACTAACTGCTGACATGCACTCATCTGCATCAGAGGTTTGCAATACTTGGCTCGCACCCACAACGCCAGCTTTGTAAAAAAAGTAGCATTTGGCAGGGAGCTCAAGGCCCATTGTGTAATCGCCTCGAAAGAAACACTGAAAGGACTTTAACTTTCTAGGGCTTGTCTAGGCTGGAAGGTTGGAAGGTTTTGCCATAGGAACAGTTACTGGCCTGGCAAAACACCATTATGTGAAAGCAATAATAGGGCTGCAGGAAACAAAATCACCGACATCAGTAGAATTAAGTTTACGCCCAGGTAACTGTATCCATACTGGGGCCATTAGTCACCTATGGGATTAAAAGAGCCCAGGAATTCCAGCTGCCTGATCAGAAGTATTTCACATGTAAATACAAAAAGGGCTGGCCTACACAGAAGTGGGTACGTTGAAATGAGGTCTGTGTGTGCTGTTGCAACCCTAAGCCACCAAAATCACCGTGACATACCACATCCCTCTCCACTGTGGAGAGCTGAGAGCATAGCAATGCCCACAGAGATGCTATTTTCTGGCTTCCTAAATGAGATGTAAAAACTGACTGTTAGCCTTGAATATGGTCGAAGAACTCAGCCTGGGAGAGAAGCGCCAGCGCTGAAAGCAAGCAGAAAATTTGGGTGCAATTTTGTTTGCTTGTTGAGGCTTACAAGAAAAAATATAAACAGAGTTTGCGAGACCCTTTTTGGCTCCAACAAATTCATTTGCTGGAAGGAAGGCACAGGCTTTTTCCATAGAGAGCATCAACCACTCCTTTCAATCACTGCAGACTTCAAGTTTGGTACTAGTTCAGGTGAAGAACTTCCCACTGTTGACACAGACGGACTGCCCCTGCTGACATCTGTGGCAGCCAAAGTAACTCCTGTCTACCAAGCCAGTGTGCTCAGAGGCTGACTTGGAATAGTGAGCTGACATGAGAGGGCAACATGAACTCATGCCTCTCCTATTTGCCTTAATGTTGACAGTAACCCAGTTTGTCAATAAAGACATTTTTGTAGGCAAGCTTTATGTCACACAAATGCTCTCTCATCTAGTTTTTTTTTTTGGTCACCTTCCCTACAAGCACTGCTCAGATCATCAGTCTTCCAGCGTTTGTGACCTCAGTTCAGTGACAATGATTTGAAACAAGAATGAAAAAGATGATTGTTCATAGAAGATAAAAGCAGCAGCAAAGGGCTTATTGCAAACAGCAGCCCATCTTCCTAGGCTAAGCAGGCAACCATCAGAGGGTATCTGAATGAACCTCGTTGCAGGCGCGGTGGGGAAGAACCAGTGCAGCTTAGCCATGACAAATTCTGTAGAGCTGGAAAGAAGACTGGCCATCACCCAGCTGGTCTCATCAAACTATGGCATGACCCAGTCTCCAGAGCATCTTCCTCTTCCAGGTTTGTCTTCTTTCAGCATGAGTTTACACTTTCTATCACTTCTTCCTGCCAAAGATTTGCCAGCAGCAAGTCCACCTCCCTAGTCATACATCTCGGGTTGTCTCTGTCATCCTCTCATGGCTGCTGACATCTCGTCTTTCTCTACTTTTAGCTACAAAGTACAATTCTAGCCTGGTTTTCTTGACTTTGAAGCTATCTGTTGCTGGTCACACCATTTTCTCACTGCAGTTTTGTCACTGATGCACAGGATTATTGCCTGAGATTATCTGGTGAAAATTAGCCTTCATCTCTCAGATGTTATCAATTGGACTGTTAGATTAAGAGCCGCTCACTTTCCTTTCTTGTCAAGACAGTAAAAATTTCCCTTCAGGTCCACTGCTGTTTCTAGTTTGAATCCTGTAAATGCCTCTCTAAAATTCCTTTGCAGTTTTTGTCAGCTCCTTCCCTCAGAAGTGCATAGCGTCTTGATCTACGATGCCTCCTAGCCAAGAAGTATATAGCTGAGATTACTATCTCCAGGATCTCCTTCATTTGCAGCTTTAAGTCTGTGTTGTGGCACGTTTAAGGAACCAGTTGATGAAGATCAGTAGTTTGGGGGCAGTATGGGAAGGGTGCACTTTTAGCTACTTAAATAAACTTCTCTCCAGTATATTTTGTTGTAGGTTATAACATTTCGTAAAAGGCAGGTGGGTTTCTGCATGTGTGTGTAAAGATCACAGACCTGACCGTGACTTGTGTATATTACATGCAAGCGCTGGTGCAAAGGTCTTGCTCTTATGCCAAAACACATTTGTAGCAAAGCCTAAAAACACTGCTGTGGAAAATGCTGCCCATCACCTGATGGAAATGCTTTTGACACACACAGGACAGCTTCTGCAGGCCTGTTTCTATGGGGGCGCTTTCATTTGGTTCAGTGCATCTTCCTGGGGCGCGTCCTGCTGCTCCTTCTCCCTGTCATCCTTTCATGACCCCCCTGCCTTCACCGCTCCTTCATGGTCTTCCTGCACTGGGAAAAGGAAGGGGCTCACCCTTAGGAAAGGTTTTCATGCCTGTGGACTGCATTCCTCCCTCTGCTCTGAAAGAGATTTCTTGTGCCAGTAAAATCACTTTAGCATGAATAGAGAAACCAGCATGCTTTCTAGGATTTGTTTAAGCAGAGAGAAGCATCCTGCAAGCCTACCACCTTCTGCTCCATGTATCTATAGTGAGTCCAAATGTTACTGGAAACACATTGTGTTTCCATAAACTATGATGCCTAAAACGTGCTTTTCTAACTCACTAATCACAAGCAATTCAAATAACAAGGTAATTATTTTTTTTTTAAGTTTCACCAAATTCAACGTTGGAAAAATGGAAAGTAAGATTTAAACTCATTTGGATAATGCAGTTGTCTCAAATTTCTTTGGCATTTTTATATTATAACACTAAAAAATTATCAACGTAGTAATAAAGTGTGTGATTTACTGAAAGCAGGCTGAGAAAAGCTTGGAAGGACAAGGAGCAGATACCTCACTCCTGAGGGGGTTAAAAGTGCAAAACACTTAAATGAGGCTTCCAAAAGAGGAAAAACTGGTAGCAATAAGAGAATGGAGTTACCTTTCAATCCTTAAATCAGCTCAGTGAGTTTCTCAGCATATTGTCCTCCTCACTGCAGTGAATTGGAGCCATCTCTTGCATCGAAGCCAACAGAAGTTGTTTGATGCATCCCATTTGAAACATCACTGATCTGCAATCAAACGAGTGATTTCTAGCCAAAGGTTATGAAATACTTGGCAAACTTAGCCAAATGGATGAGTCAGACAGAAAAACCTGCCTGACAGAAGAGTAAGTCAAACCACAGCAGTTGCAAGTAATTTGTCCCAAATGTGAGCAGGGCAAAATCTAGAGCAGGAGGCTGGAGGCTGGTTTCCCAGCTCCACGCTCCAACCACTGCACTGCATTCTTTGCTGCTTTTTTAACCACAATGGCCTCTGAAAATCACCCTTCAAAGGCATTTCGTGGTAGTAATAAATGAACCATCAAAACCTAAACAAAGAACCCAGCAGTTGAGATGATGCAACTTAACACATAGAAATGACTAAGATTGCATTGTCCTCTACTTATTTCCAGAAGAATAAAGCCCAGGTCACTTACAAAGCCTTCCCCCTTCCCCTCTCCTTTACAGGCCCTTGGGAGTCACCCAGGAGATGGCACCACTTTCCTCTGCTTCCCCATCTTTGAAATATATTCATTCCAGTTTTCAAATTGCTATTTTGTAGTGCTAAATCTCTACCCACACTAATTTCTCCAGGTCAGAATCTGACCCTGATTTGAACAAAATCTGGAGTCAAATATTCACACCAGAATGCTTTTGCCTTGCTGCATGTCAGATGCCATCTCCCTGCAAATGTTTCACACACCTTGGAGTGCAGCTTGTGGAACTGATGAGGTGAAGAGCACTGCAGAGCAGCTCTGTGCTGGTAATCACAGGACTGAAGAAACACATACATCATCTGCCACATAGGTTGGCATTTCAAGTAAAAAACCTTCACAATGTGTAAGATGTTGGACAAATGATGGCCATATGCAGGTTTGTCTCTGCGCAGATGTCTTTGCATTCTCAGCTAGGAAAAAGCTGAGGTAGGCTTTTTTTGCTGACAGTTTAATATTAGTGACACAGTTTATGTCCTCTGCAAAAACAATAATGGAGGATAAGGTGACATAATTTATTTGCAAATCGTTTGACATATGCAGGGCATTGTCCTTGCAATAATCACCATCAGTCTGTCAGTTTAAGATATGAACCATGCCACTGCCATTTTATATCATTGTGTTAAGCTTTCACATGTTGTAATTTTACAGATTTGTTCTTTGGAGAACACTGCAACACAAATCAAATTGTATTATGTTTAGTCATATGCTGTGCGGAGCACCTCCCTGCAATTAGGGGCGGGAGGAGATGAGGAGCAAACAAACAGTCCTAGATAAGAGGCAGCTCCTCAAAAGTTAGGATATTTCCTAGATACCATTACTCAACTTTCGTGGTCATTATTCAAGGCAAGAGGAATTATTTAAATTCATGCTAACATCAGTTGCTGGCTGCATGAACAAAGTGAGCACTGGAAAGTACCATACTGACAGATCGCTTTAAAATACCCTTGTCTGTTTTGTTTCTCCATAACAGTCAGGCACAACATTTGATTCTTATGAATAATGTGGGCTTTTTCTAAAGTAAATTTACTGATTTCTTTTCAACTCACAAAAGATCCTTTCAAGACCTGGTAGGTGCCTGTAGTATTAACTCTGCTTTCCATAGACGTGCAGAATGGTTCTGGAATAGCAATGAACTCAGCATTGTCTCTTTTATTCCAGGCAAATTAATTCCTGTGTTATAGTTTAAAAAAGACCTAAAGTTGACTGCTTATTTTTAGCCTATTTTTTTTTTTTTAAATTTGAACCGCAGATTACTGTGGGAGTCGTTCACAGGTGTATTCTAAGTGTATTCAGTGCCAGATACCTTATATTAACTGTTTGAGAAATGTATTAGCATGTAAGTGTGTTTTAACTGGTAAAGGAGTCAGTAGGAAATACTGTAATATACATTGTGGAGTATCAGATTTCAGTGACTTTTTACTATATTTTGAATAGAGAAACATGATTTGTTTTCCCCTGGGAAAGTTCCCCACATTCAGTTGTCAGCAGGACAGAATCTTTTTGCTTCCAGTGAGCCCTTAAACTAGAAAGATTTATTGCACTTACACCCTTGAAAGAACATATCTTTTTCTTTGAAGGCAGCCATTATCACCATCCCATTTTATATCTTTTCTGATAAGTGCAGGCAGTAAAGCAGATAAACTCCTTGCATACCAATTAAAGACACATACACACTAAGACGCTGTATACTGTCAGAGATGCTCAGAGTAATATTCTTCCTAGCACAGTAGATATATCTAAGGAGTTTGACTTTTATTATTCTCAGCTTTACACCTCTGACATTTCTAAAAACATGGAGGAAATTAATGAATTCGCACCCAAGACTCCATTGTCTAATCTTGCCCCAGTGCTCATGAATTATGGAAAATGACAGATCAGCTGATGACGTACAACAGGCTATTTTAATACTACCCTTTTTAACAAAGCCCAGGCCCTGAAAGGCTCACCACTGAATTTCATGCAATTACCTGACAAAATATTGGTGTCATATTTAAGGTATCAATTAATAACTGCCCCACTTCCTTGCGTCCAAGATGTTGTGATCATTTTTATGCACAAAAGCTGTGAAAGCCAGACCCCTGAACCTCAGGAAGCCTCTTTTTTTATTCTCAGATAGGATGCTGAAGTACAGTCCTAACTCCTGGCAACCTGCCTTGGATTTTTCCATTTTAAGATCTCCACAGGCTAAATGAGGGTTCAGTAATATTTTAAGGTTCTTAAGCACAACCTCCTCTGCCTACCTATGTAATTGCTGCCTCTTCTAGTGCCTTTTCCCAGGCAGAGAAAAGGCCTTTGCTCATCCTGAATGGTGAGACCAAGAAGATTTGTATGAGAAGGCTCTCCCAGCTGAGATCATTGCAACGACCAGGCTGTAATGACTGAGAGTGTATTATCAGCTGCAAGCTGGAGGGTTGTTGTCTGACCCGTGATGTTTGACTGGGCAGTAAGAAGCCACACTGTCTAGGAAGCGTTTGGCTAGGACATCTTCCACACCCTCTCTGTCCTAGTTAGCGTGCAAATTCACTGGGGTAGGAGCCACTCCGTTGTGTTTCTTTCCAAATTAATAAAAGCCCCTGAGCATAACCACAGGCAGATGATGTCAGCAATGCCAGCTTGCTTGGAGGAGCTGTTCAGGCAGCTCTGCTAGGTGGGACAGCCATCCAGCGAGGGGCTGCCCTGCTCTCCTCCCACAGCCGGCACCACTGCAAGCTCACAGCTGCTCCCCAGCCACCACATGGCCAAGGAGCCCCACACACTCAGCTCCTTTTTCCTTCTGCACTCCAATTTAAAATAGCATATTTGCTCACGACATTATTGACGGGTGGAAAACGAGCTGTCTGCAGTATTATCTGTGAACTTATTTTTACCTCTCCAAGAATCTCACCCAGGGTTTTCCCTGAAGCGCAGCATCTGTGCACGTCAATGACTTTCTTGTGCATGGTGGCTGATACCAGTTTTCTGTCAGGGTTCCCTTTAGATAAGAAACTATGGAAAGCAATACATCTCATTCAGAACATCTGAAAGAGCTGAAGATACAGAAAGCACTAATCAGTAATTAATACAAATAAAAGAAACAATCTTTCATGTAGGTGGTAATAATAACACTCTGGAGTTTGTTCTAATCCATCTTTTTGTCAAATGAAGCACCAGGGAATTTGTCTGCAACAATCAAGAGTATTTTCAGAGTCTCTGCTTTGATTTGCAATATGGAGTTTAGTCCTGTGTTAGCACAGGACTCAGAATAAATAACCAAAGGGAACGGCTTTAAAACTGATAAGCTAGGCTTTAATATGCAGAGGAATTCTGCTATGTTTTTATACCCAGTTGCATGTCAATTTTCCAAATTAAGAAGCCCCCTTTTAACTTTATATAGAAATTGCAAAAGCATGACAATATCCTGTTGCACAAACCCTGATCGCTCCCTTTCTTCTGTATTAAACCACTGAGAGAAGCTGGAATAAGGAGCTTCTACCCTTCCTCTCTGGAGAAACAGCATCTTCCAGAACATCAGACAATCCCAAAATTCTTTAAATAGCCCTGTATTCATTATATTTAGTGACAATTACACAAGTGACTTCCTGACTGCAAATATGATTCATTACTCTGCAGCAGGAGTAATACCTCTAATAGACTATGCATTGAGTTGACCCAAAATAGCTGCAGAATAGTTGTTCCTGAGCTACTCCATGGATAGATTTTTTAAATGATTATAACCATATGTAAGAAGAACAGATTATCCTGCCATGTAATTATTTAGCATTACCCCATAATCTTTATGTAAACTAAATTTCAAATGTGGACAACAATAAGCTATGTTTACTCAGGAGTTTTTAGGAACAATTTGTCTGGAACTTGCTGGGAGGTTATAAGCTCTATTTTAAATTAAATGACTTGCATCCAATGTTTAGTCACCCTTTAGCTCCACTATTATCATCACTCTTCAAGTTTAAAAAAAAAAAAGAGGGAGAAGAGAACAAGAGAAATATAAAAGTAATTTTTTCTTCTGAGCAAAGGGAGTAGAAATTGAGTATTTCCAACCCTGCTAGACCTGAGGACGCAGCTTCAGCTCCCTCTCCGCTCTGGAATAATGGAGACAACTTAACCCCGCTGAGGACAGCACTACCCCAGGGCCTGCAAGCCCGTCTTTAACAGGATGGTGCTGCCCTGCTATAGATTTTGATGCCTACACAGTGCTGAGCATCAGGGTTCCACCGCATACACAAATTAAGAAGCCTGGAAGTCATCTCAAAAGACTGTCATGTGTCCACTGCCCTACTGCAGAGCCCTACACCATGAAGACAGCCCTATTTCGCTTGTGCACTGCCACTGTCCTCCTAGGAAGGGATTGCTCACAGGCCTGCACTGAACATCTTCAGGTCATCCTCAGCATTCAAGGCAGACCTCAGTACTGACGTGTGCCACACTGGCTCCGTCTTGCTGACACAGGGCTCCTCAGCACATTCTTTTCTTAAATTTGCCACTGCAGAGTGAGGCAGGTGGCAGGGCTGCAGCTGCCCAGCTTGTGCGAGTGCCCCCTGCCAAGGGGACTTTTTGACCCAGCCAGATCCATGCCCTTGCTCCCAGGGCAGGCAGAAGGTAAAGACTAGGGGAAAATCGAAGCCTCACGCCCTTCCTCTCACTGACGCCAACTGCAGTTTATCTGTGAACTTCAGAGAGGCCAAAATTTCATCTGTATTGTTCAGGATTTCTGCACTGCAGGCAAGGCACCCAGGTACACTCAAGGGGAAATCCAACCCTGCCAGCTTTCAAAAGAAGCCACAGAAATACTCCATTGCCTTTACATAGATGATACTAAACACATGTGCAGTAATCTTCTTTCAGCTCCTTTTTTATTCCTTTTCATAGCAGTTGCTTGGCGTAACCTTCTAGACAACAGCTGCTGCCAAAGAGGAAGGCTGGGAGGCCTGAGCTGTGCTCAATTTGAAATTATCCAGGTGGGTGCTCTCAGCTCAGCTTTAAAATTTTTATTATTTTTTCAGCTTCCTGTCCAAGTGTTGTGCCTGGTCCCTTGATTAGAGCAATGGCAATTTAAACTAAACCTCACGCCATGCAATGGCTGACGCTACTGCTGAAGAACCTCACTGATGAGGTCTCAGAGTAATCCCAGTGTCCCAGCTTACTGTGCATCTCTGTTCTAGCTTGTAAAACAGAATTCTGCAATGCTAGTATGTAACCTAAAAAACACCATAAGTAATAATTAAACATTAAATCAGATTAATTCCAGGCTTGTTTGCCCTTGATTATAATACTATTAATTCTCTGGAGACAAAAGTAAGACAATCATGTGAAAACAAAGCACAAATAAAGTCCATAAAATGCAGAGGAAATATTTCCAATATTAATTTTGCAATATGGAGCATTCATTTTATAATATGGTGGTGACATAAAATATGCAGCAGCGACAAACAGAGGAAAGTTGATGGACTGCCAAAGCTGTTTCTTCTTAAAATGCACATTGCTCTGGAGCAGTTAAGCTTGGCGCTGAGATGAGACTGCCTACACAGGCATTTTCAAAGGGCTCTTTCAAGGCTGATGTGCCACTTTCAGCTCTGACATGAGATCAGAATTAAAGCTGGGGAATCACATGAAAACCCAGCCAGGCTGTGTGGGACAGCCTCAGAGAAGAGGGCTACAAGAGCTATATATGTGGTCTCACAAGGTTTTCCCATGCTTGCTGCCTTCATATCAAAAGTGCTCTGTTTATAGGCAGCAATCTGTTGGTGCCAGGCAGCGATGGCCGTGTGATATATGGCTGTTGGCAAAACAAGCCCCTCTGTGGGTTATCACTGGCTCTAATTAAAGGAAGAGACAGGCTACCGAGTCGGGGTCCCTTTCATTGGAGCTGAGAGGACAGCAATCTCCACAAGAGCCACAAAGGAGGACAGATTCATTTGACTGATTGCATGATGTCTGAATTAATGGTCAGGAAAAGAGCTATTATTGTGCCCTTGCTGGTAGGCTGCTTCAGAGAGCTTTTG
The DNA here is from genome assembly GCA_013401275.1 of Pandion haliaetus. NCBI lineage: Eukaryota > Metazoa > Chordata > Aves > Accipitriformes > Pandionidae > Pandion > Pandion haliaetus. The sequence continues at coordinate 108,977 of VYZV01045460.1, forward strand.
CTGCACTAGCTGCTTGAATGTGGAAGCAAAAGCAATGCACTCCTCAACACACAACCAGCAAGGCAGGAGCGTGGCTGATGCGGAGAGCCTTTCCTGGATCAATTTTACAAGGCTGAGCATCTGATACATAATGAATGTTCAATGAGCTCAAATACAAATACTTTGCAAGGAGCAGGCTGTTAGTCAAACTAACGCTGCTCTAACTTTTAGAACAGTTTTTTCATTTTATTGACAATGCGGGCGGCAGAGACAAAGCAAAGCAGGGCATAGTATAAACCACAGCACCAAGCAACTTTGGCTCCTGGTCGTCTTTGAGTCTCCTGGTTTCTGGGGCTGGGAAAAACTCACTAATTAAATCCTTGTAGTTAAGCTGGAGCTGCTGAGAGGAAAGGGGTGGGGAGTAATTGCTATCAAATAGCAATGGCCCAGCATGTGTTTGACAGGTGGGAAAACCTGGTTTAAGCCCTTTGTGTTGGGGGACACTTTTCTGGGGGGGCCTTAATTCTTAAGAAAACACTGTCATGCTATTCTTGGTGCATGTAAGAAATTTGGCTTCTCTCAGGTTTTCAGTAACCTTAGAAAACTGGAGCAAGTTCCACAGCTAAAATTAAATTCACAAGCTGTAGCAGGCTTGCAGGCTGGAACAAACTTGCAAGCAACAACCTGCTTCCAACATCACATTTGAATGTAATGCTTACATTTCTAAGCTCTTCAGGATCACAACAGACACTCATAAGTCTCACCCCACTCCAACTGCAGTGTCTAGGTTTGCTTCTGTGGCAAACTCTTCTTTGTTTGGGAGACCTCCACTAGTAAGAGAAAGTCTCAGAAAAGACAAAACTAAGGCAACAAAAATGACAAGCCAGCCTGGTCCTGGTTTCCGATTTGCTACTTCTCTTTGGGAGCCAGTAGACAATTTGAATGTAAATAAATTACAAACCTCCATTAAGCCACCTGGATGTGACCTTGCGCCTTCAGCTCTAGCTGAGCACACTGCTGAATAGCAGCACTACTATGTTGCCCCTGGAGGTGGTGTGGCACCGGAGCAGGTTATCTGGGGAGGTTGTCAGATCTTCATCTTTGGAGGTCTTGAGACTTGACTATACAAAGCCATGGCTGGCCTGATCTGGAGATGGCAATAGTCCTAATCGGAGCAGGAGGCTGGACTAGACACCCCAGTGGCCGCTTCCTGGCAGCAGCTCTGTTGGTCCTTCTTTGCTTCAACTATCTGGAAATTTAGAAGGCAAACTTCTTGGTCATGCAGCTCTTAAGAAATTCTCCCTAGGGTATACAGGCACTTCCACATTTCCTGAGGAAGAAACACAGCTACTTAGCCAACAAAAGAAACTCCTCATTGAGATCTTGTTTTCAGGAGTTCAGACAGCAGCCTTTGTAAGTCGATATGTGAGAGCTGATACAGCCAAGTACACTGAGGAACTTAATCATATCCTATTTCTGTGTGATCAAGATAACCTATATTAAACTGGTAGCAGTCATTTAAATATTTAAACCAGGAGATCATACAAAGAAAGAGGAAAGATAAAGTTTAATCACGTGGCTCAGTTCTATTGAATATATCTGTGAAGTGGTATTTCTGGTTATTTGTGAGTGGAAAAGCATTTACTTACTAAATCATTTCTCACTTACAGTCATCATAGGCTTAGGACTCAGTGATTTGTATGGCCAAAAACATTAGATAATCTGTCTGACCGTGTAACATGCAGAGAATCTCAACTGCCAAACATTTTCTCAAGCCCATGGGATACATCTTGCTGTTATGGATCATTGCAATTGCAGAAACGGTACCTGTGTATATAACTTTAAAGTAATTGCTTTGTTTATATTTAAGGGAATGCAAGTAAAGTTGACTAAGGTACTCCTTGGATATCTATTCATATTTGGCAAAACATTCAAAGTACACTTTTTAAAATTCCCTTTAACTTCCATGGAAGTTAATCACACATTTAAAATTAAGCACACGCTATAGTGTTCTGCTTGTTGAAGATGATACATATACACAACTTTGAGTACTATTTATACAGGATTAAACAATAAACAGTACGATATCATGTCCTTCAGTTTTGAGAATAAAAATTAAAAATCCCCATATTATTGTAACAAATAAATGTCTTTATTAAAAGAGACACATTTCTAAATAATTTATAGCTTGTATAAAATGCAGCTGCACCACAGGGTCTGGGCCCTGTGGCCACTGTGCAGAAGCCGCTCGCTTGCATCCTGGAGATGATGCTTTTGCCAAGACACAGGCGCTGTGAGCGACTAGTGGAGTGGCATCTGTGGAGATTGCATTACTAAACACTACTGAATCTCTAAGCTTATACAAACTGAATTTCTTTACTGGTTTACTGTGGAAGTTTTTTTTTTACTCTGCTTTTGTTGGAGGTTTTGCTGAGTGTGGTAGATTTTTTCCCAAGAATAGGAACAGACAGAGTAGCAGAATAGCAGAACGAGTATCCTGACAACTTTCCTGTGAGAATACATAGAAAAGTTTTCAACATTTAAACAGGAACAAACTAACCTATTTTTCACTCACCTTGTTATCAGAAATGGCTAAGCATTTTTATTTGATTAAAAAAATAATTTAGAGCCACAGCAAATCTCAGCTGTTCTGATTAAGATTTTAGAGAATAAACAATTCAAACCATGGTCTCATAATTACAAATGTGAGGTGATTTTAACCATGCCAACACCTATATGAGAAAAGCAGAAATAAGATGATACATCTTTCTGTGTATTAGAAACAGTGCCAAAATGCTCTAATTTCACTACACTAATTTCTGAAATTTCCCTTCTTAAGAACTTCCTAAAAGATCCCAGAATTATTTAACAAATTAGGAAATATTTAATAAGAAATTTCCTCTGTTTTTATAGTGTGCCTTTACTGAGACTTACAGAGCGCTCCTCAGATACTTGCATAAGCCAAAGTTATTCAAATCAGCTTAAGGATAGTATGTGTGCACATGCATGTTTGTACGCAGACTTAGTCAATATATGAGGATTTACACTGCTGTAATAAGCTGGAATAACAAGAAGAAAACACAATGAACAATACTTCGGAAGAAAGAGGTAAATAGGGAAGAAATACATAAATGTAACGTGCTACAAAAGGTATTTTGCCATTATTCACTTAGTGCTGATTCATTCTCATTAAATGGTAAAATCAGCTTTGACATCACTACTCAACACCAGTGTGGCATTACAGTTAAATGCTATTTCACCAGTAATCTGTTATTATAAAATGAACTTTTATATTCGAATATTTATATTGGAATAAGTGCATATTGATTTGGCTCTTCCATGAACACAAATGCCTTCCTAGCAAGTGGGGACACCATATTACAGGGAAGAAATATTTAAAACTATTAATTTGCAGCATTTATTTTAGTGGCTTCTGGAAAAAAAATTTGCATATTTAAACTGTCAGCATTAGGACATGGAATTTATTTTCTCTATGCCAACTTAAGAGTCTTTTTTTCCCTTTTTTTATATGTCATGGCTCCAGGGCTCTTCACAGTAGGTCTCTGCAGAGTCAGAAAGAAATCATCATTTGCAGTCAGCATATTCAGAGGTCTTATTCCTATTAACTCTGGCTTAAGAAAAAGGTCCAATTCCAGAGCTGCATTTTAATCATCTTCCTCTTTCAGCTGGTGCTCCAAGACCATCTGAGACTCCCTATAATCACAGTATACTCCTTGATTTAGACTGCTAATTTTTGTAATGATACAGAGCTGGTGCTGACCTTCCTTTCATTCCCAGACACCCTTAATACATGCTCCCCTGGCTACAAAAAATTTTGTGCATACTTTAAAGCAATCTGGGGCTGATTTATTCAGTGCACCTGCATGAGGCTTGAGGGAACATACTGCACCACCCATCGCCTCCCAGGAGCATGCATTCCCTCTCAGACTTCGTGGTCATGACCTTGCCTCCTTCTCCCTCAGCCCTGCATTGCATATCTGAAATGTTTCGCAGAGAAACATGTTCAAAGGGTGTTGTTTAAGCAGTGGGGAGATGGGGCCAGGACGTGTGTGTTGGGTCTGGTGAAATCTGCTGCCATTTGTGCTGGCTGTCCCCTTGGTGTGCTTTCCTGGCCTGGCCACTATGCACAGTGGGGGTGAAAGTGCCTTATGACTTTCACAGCACATCAGAAGATAGATACTGTGATATGTTTTCAGGGAGGAGGTATGAAAGTGGCAGCTTTGGGGAGAAGCAGGAGTATGGCAGTCATTATGGTTCCCTGAAATGAAAGCTGCTCTTCCCATGATACCTTCAAAAAAGTAGAAGTGCCCTGGAAATCTTACAAGTCCAGCACGTGGCTCTTAGTGCAATCTTTCTTTCCTTCATTAGGACTTTTGTCTGTTTGGATGAGTCAGAGAGGAAGTCCCCTTGAGTTACACAGCAAGCCAGATAAACTGAGAGACGGATGGTCTCCCTGTACAGATAGCACTTCAGCTAATGTACACATGCACAAGGTCAGTGCTCCAACAAAGGAAGCTAGCAGATTTGTCAAGTCTTCTTTGGACACCCTGTTTGAAGATTAATCATATCAATGTTTGCTCCACGAGACTGTGTGCACTTCAGGCACTGTTCTCTCCTCCAACTCTTTAAACAAGGAAACACTTATTTCCTAGGATTCAGAGGTCAAGTTTGGTCCCCTTTTGACACCTCAAATCCTTTCAATTTGCCTGCTGCTGCTCAGCTAAATGGTGGCATGAGGTAATTTATTTGGGATTAGGGTTAAAGCGTTAATGAGAACACTACATTTCTCTGAAGCTCAGCAGAACTGAGAGCAGCATTCTCAGCTGAGAGAAAGAAAAAAATAAATCCTTAGCACATACTGGAGCCAAGAAGCATATGGAGCCATTTTAGTCCACGGTTGCATAGCTTCTTCTCAGGTTTCAATGAAGTAAATCTGAAGGGCAGTTTGAATCTTAATATACGTGCAGGAAGTCCATGCGTTCAGGATTACTATAAAAGTAGGCTAATTGGAGCCCTTCTCCAGTGAGGTGCTGAGAGCCTTCACTTGGAGTTAAGAGGACCAGTATGTTTAGCACCTTGAAGGATTAGGCTTCTAAATGTTCCTACCGCTGATAGCACATTTGCTAGGAGGATTGATTTGACAAGGGTAGTGATGTATGGCCATTAAATTGTTTGCAGATTTGACCTATCTGTCCGTAATAAGAAATAATACCTGAAGTGCCATAACTCTGTCAAACATTTCAAAGGAATACTTGTTTAAAGATCGAATGCATTATGTAATCTCATAATGTCAGATTAGGACATAAAACTATGGAACATGACACAGAGCAGCATTACAAGACATGCTGTGTCAGAAATTTTATAAACAATTTCTTCTGGACTTCTCACATGTTATCAGTTTGAGCAGTGACTATGATGCATTTCAAATTTCTTCTGGCAGCTGGAGACAAAATGATGTGGCAAAAAAGTGACTGGAAATATCATCCAGGGGCTCTTGAAAAAGAATTTTTCCATAGCAAAAGAGTACAGACCTGCAGATTTTGTCCTGGTGTGAGGGAACCTATGGGGAGAATGGGAAAGAGGAAGGAGAGTAGAACGATCAAAATCAAGGAAAGTAAGAAAGCCTAGTCCTGTGTGTCATTAAACTGAACCACAGTTCTCAGTTAACAGCCCCAAAATAATTAATAACAAAGTAAATGTAAAAGTCTGTTACCTAGAGCCAGCACACAGGCTTAGAGTTACCCAATGCTTATGCCTATGATTTCATATGGAGAAAAATGATGCTTATGGATTCATTTTTATTACATATTATCTGCCTGAGTATGAGACTACCTAGGCAAGATAAATATTTTTACCTTGGAAGGATCTATCTGATTTCTTTTAAGTATAAAGCACTTTTGAATTTGGGGAAATAGAAAAGCAAAATAAATTCCCACAAACTAAATCTAAAATCAAGACAGGTATAAAAAACCAGAGCTGAGAAGAGAAAATGAAATAAACCAGCAATGAAATAAACAGTGATCATTTTTTATGAGACTCATAATAAAGAAAAATTATTTTAACTTTCCTTAAGTGACAACTAGTGGAAAAATAGGAAGCAGCTAAAAAAGTAGCATTGAGCATGCTAGGCTGGTGAATATCCACTGGAGTTGCCTTTTCTGTGATTTTCCTTTTATGCTTAATCTTCATCATTTTTATGACCTTATTCAATTCAAAGTATGTATAAATGTATATATGTCTATAAAAGTATATATAAATGTCATACGCAGCATTTTTGTGAATTTAAATTTAATCAAGCAGAAGCATATGGTGGGCCCCTTCAGCAACATCTGCCTTGGCCAGCGCAGAATAACAGAGCCCAGGAATCAGTGCTGTGATTGCAAAGGTCATGATCTTCATTCCCATGTCCCACCTCCACCAACCTGCACCAATGGCTACAGAAGAAGGGTTAAAATGAAGCTACACCAGGGTGGGGACCAGCTCCCACTCAGCTCCTTTCTTTCCTCTGCAAAGCAGTGTGTGGCAAAGGGACCGTAGCTCTGCAAAAGGTCTCAGGAGTTGAGAGTTCAGGCCTGTCAAAGCAGCACTAATGCTCTTTGGGATGTGCCACCCCTTCTTGGAGGAGCGTGGAGTGCAGCAGGGAAGTGGCACACCAGATACTGCCTCTCTGCCCTTGCCCTGTGTCATGGTTTAACCCCAGCCAGCAACTAAGCACCATGCAGCCGCTCACTTACTCCCCCCACCCCCAGTGGGATGGGGGAGAGAATCGGGGGGAAAAAAAAAAACCCCAGTAAAACTTCTGGGTTGAGATAAAGACAGTTTAATACGACAGAAGGGAAGAAAATAATAATGATAAAATGACAATAATAATAATAAAAGAATTGGAATATACAAAACAAGTGATGCACAATGCAATTGCTTACCACTTGCCAACAGACGCCCAGTCAGTTCCTGAGCAGTGATCCACCCCCCCAGGCCAACTCCCCCCACTTTATATACTGGGCATGACGTCACATGGTATGGAATACCCCTTTGGCCACTTTGGGTCAGCTGCCCTGGCTGTGTCCCCTCCCAACTTCTTGTGCCCCTCCAGCCTTCTTGCTGGCTGGGCATGAGAAGCTGAAAAAATCCTTGACTTACTTAGTCTAAACACTACTTAGCAACAACTGAAACCATCAGTGAGTTATGAACATTCTTCTCATAAATCCAAAACATAACACTATACCAGCTACTAGAAAGAAAATTAACTCTATCCCAGCCAAAACCAGGACACTGTGATGCTGTGCCTTGGGAAAAGGGTGACAGAAGAAGGATGCCAAGATATGGCTCTGACAGGGACCAGCTGAGCAGACTCCTTGTTTTTGTCTTGCTTGCCTTGGCACAGCGAGTGCCAAGCTGGTCCTGCACCCCAGGAGCCAGAGTTTTAGGGAGAAACATGCAAGTGCTGCTCCACTTGGCACAGCAGATTTCGAATGAGTTTGTCTCCCTCTGTGAGCCATGTGGACACATGCAGCATGGGTACACATCACCCACGATGAGTGGAGGAGCCGGGACCTCTCTGTGCTTCTCTACTCTCAGCAAGAATTTTGCCCCTTGGCTGCCCTTGCCCCAGCAGGCTGTGAAGCCCACACCCTTGCACTTTGCACAGGTAGCATCTTGCAGGCTGAACTTTCCTTCTCCCCCCGGATAAACTGCAGGCAGCTTCTCCTGAAATGGCAAGCGGGCTACAAGCCTGGCATCCGTACTTCTCTCAAGGGACAGGTGAACCCCTCCACCTTTCCCTGTCTGCATCTCTCTGTGTGGGAATCGTGCAGAGCAGGGCTGTCGGGAAGCTGGGACCGAACAATGTGGAGCAGCATTAGCCCTGGTAGCAACCCCTGCAGGATGTACCACCCAGCAGAAACGTCGGTGCTCGGTGATGACTCCCCATGGATGGCTGCTCTCTGAAACCTGTCAGTTAGCCAGCACCTCTGCATTAGCGGATGCTAACTGGGTCAGTATTACATTACGTTAGATGTAATAACGCTTTGTTCCCTCCTTTTTCTTGCTAATATGTAGCTGCTTCCTTAAATCCCTTCTGGTCAGCCCTGCCTGTCAAGTGACATGTCTGTCAAAATATACATTATTCAAAAATGGACCTGTTGCCAGCTCTGTGAGGCTGGGGGATGGGTTCATGTATCATATCACTCTTCCCTTCCATACATCTCAATTTCCTGCTTTCTGCATGATTAATGCACACTTGCTTCCCTCTACATAATGCAGACAGCAAAGAATGAATTATGCTGCTTCATTACATTAAGTGGTAACATGTCTTTCCATACCTATATATGCTAATCACTGCTTACTTGTACCTTATGTTTGTAAATGAATTAGATAGAAAGAGTAAATACAGAATAATGGCATGTTATGCTCCTCTAATGTAACAGAAATCAAAAAGGGGGACAAGAAGGTGTTTCTCCTACTACAGAGTTTAGTAAGTTTTCATAATTTTAAAGTCATCACGGTCCTCGTAACACCTACATTTGATCTCTGATGTTGAGCTTTAGTAGTTTTTACTAAATTCAAGAAATAGAAGAGAGATCTTTTCTGCAGTTGATAGAAAATGGATACATGTGACTGAAAATAACTAACATATACATTAAAAACTTAGGCTACAAGATATTGTTCACATACGGAGTGGTTAATCTCTGCCTAAATTTAATGCTAAATAAAACAAGCCAATATTGGCACTCTCAGACAAACTCCAGTATTGCATCTGGAAATAACAATATTATGCAGAGTTGAACATATTAGTAGCTTGAAAACAGAGAGCAATAGCAGATGCTATAAAATACAGAGAATCAATCCTGCTTGGACATTTATTGCATTAATACTATTTTCAATTTATTTAGCAGCAAAGTGCTTTTATTACTGACTACTGAGTACCTATGAGTAAGAATGTGTGTGGGTGCTGTACACACAAACATGTGTATGTTAGCCGCTCTGCCTGGCATAAACAATCCCTAAGAGGACAGCAATAAAATGTTTTAACGACACATAGCAGCATCATACAATATGCCATGAAGACACAACATAAGAGAATACTTATGCCACAGATCCAGTCATAGTTTAGATACAGGGGATAAAACATTATTAAGCAAACAGAATTTGATTAGAAAATTAGCACTATCAGCTTATCCTTGAGAAATGCCATGGGATCTTTAACTAGAAGTAAGAAACCAGCTGTTGGTTGTTGTTTGCCTTTTTTTCCCCTTTTACCTCACAGAGCCTCCAGAAGCTTATGTAGAAAGAAAATCAATTAAATAAAAATGGACAATGATGAAGAAGTCAAGAGAGCAATTTTAAAATCAATACATTGCTTCAAAAGAAGCTCACAAGGTTGTTGCAGAATATGAAACAGAAGCCTGACATAACAAGCAGACACAACATTAAGAACCAAAGGAAGATCCCACAATACTTTCATATTTATCAGAAAGGATGGCATGGAAAGATTTGTAGTAACCCAAGGTCGTGCTATTATAAGCACATCGAACCAATCCTCTGTTGCCTATCCTGACTCCTAGAGGATAGCTAGTGAAGTTTCAGACACTAGGCCATGTCTTTCAGTGAACAATGTTTGGGTCTGAAGAACCCAAAACTTCAAGAGTCAGCCAAGAATGAGTTTTCATAGTAGCAAACATCAGCACAAATATCACCAACTTCTGCTCTAAGTACAAGACATAATTCTTCAATTTTCAAATAAACACATGCCATAGACTTTTAAAAAAAGCAACAATTAAACAATGAAACTCTGCCAAAGCAAAATGTTCCATTATACATGCAATTTTCTCCCCAAGGAGAGGACTGAAGAAAGAACAAACCACATGTGAAATGTTAGTCATGTTGTTTGACGCACTTTTGGGTGGTTCTCAAATAGTGTGGTAAGGACAGTACGAGAGTTTATATGGACTAGTGGAGAAGTCAAGGAAAAAAAATGCCAACAAACAAACTTCATCTTAATGCTTGCTTACAAGCTGATGTGGGCAACTTTATGAAACGGTCAGAGATAAAAGTCACCTAAATTGTCATAAAGTATGGTGATCTCAAACTATTTAATGGAAAACATGATTGGCAGAAGAGGGTCTTAAAAATAGTGAATAGTGAATTGCTAGTTCACTGTGTTTAATGCTGCTTTTATAATTGCAAACTGTAAAACTCAGCCCAGAAAATTTCTTGACCTCTTTTGCTGTGTCAAAATTAAGGCAGAATTAAATACAACTCAAGTAGTCAGGCAGAGTATTGAGTCAAAAAATTCTTAGCCATATTCACTTCTCACTTCAAAACCATTTCTGTTTTATAGCAAGTTCATGATTCCGAAAACATAGTTAAAAAAGATGTCTTTAAAGAAATTCCTTTTTTTTGTGTGCAAAACATATGTGTAGTGATATACCATGATGAGCATGAGGCGTGCAAATACAACTCAAGAGCAACTGGCACTTCTGTCAGCACTGAAAACACTGATGTCATTTAGTATTTGTGGTAAGCCCCAAATATTCCTCCTGCAGCAGAACATTTGTTGTCTTCTTCCTACGGAATTTCTGAGCTGGAATCAGGTCCAGCTATATCATATTCTGTTTTTTCCCCTTACACAAGGTTTTCTTTTTTGAATTCTTCAGTATTAAATACACACAAGTTCACATCTGAACTTGAATGTTTGGAAGTCCTACTTCTCCCTGAAAACAGACTTTTTGGCTTTTCTTTCAGCTGTTATAATTTGCAGGTTTCTCATCCATGCTCATGTTGATGAAACAAAACAATGTTGTCATGTCTTCCCTTCAACCAATACAGTATCTTCACTGATTTTAGTCACAAAACATTTGTCATGAGATTTTTTTATTAAATTCTTATATGTCTGTAAGGTGTGCTTGTAGATCATTAACACTGAATCTTTAATACTGTCACTATGCATTTAGAAGTTGACATCACCAGCATCATGTATTTTTCCATAGGTATTGGCCAAATTCTGTAGTCATGGCAGAGAGAGCATCCAGCTCTGCTGTGGTTAATATCCTAGGATCCTCACAGATTATCAAAATATAAGCAGCAGCAGTGGATGAAGGACAAATCTACAGTCAGTTTTCTGTCACTGCTACCCTGAGGTCGAGGTACTGTTCAGGTCTGTGCTCGTTGCCTCTGGACCAGGAAAAGCCGGTATAAGGACAAAAACTGGAAAACTGGGAAAAAAAAATATATTTGAGTGGTGTATGTTAGATGCCTATCTTGTGTTCAGAGGAAGTATATGCTACTGGGTAGGCATCAAGGAGTGCATTAAACTGGCATCATCACTACTAGGAAAAATTAAAGAGACACATGATTTCCTCCACAGCAGCTGCACACTGAACATTAACTTACTGCTGCTGCTGCTGGTAAGAGCACACAGGGCTCATGGTCGCAGCCAATGCTGCTGCCCTGCATGCTGCTCCTCCTTGCATTCTGCACAGAGATCCACATTGCTTCCTATGGGGACATAGTAAAGGATAATCAAGCAGCTAATTTGTCATACGCTGCCTGTTTCGAAATATAGACTAGTAGCACGGGGACCATGCCGTATGAAGCCCCAAGAGAGTACCTGCAAAGACTGTGTCTCTGCTTTGAAGAGCTAACCATCTGTGAAAAAATGGGCTCACAGTCCTGGAGATCAAGCAAAATACAAAACTTACAGAACACACCAGGTTGCGATTTATCTCCGCACTTCAGCTCTGCTTTCTAACCCAAATTCATTGTAACCCACCAAAGGCCCTGTTCTAGCAATGAGCTCTGCCACAATGAGCCCATAGATGCATGTGAGGCAAAGCTGAGGCTGCTCTTTAGGCTACTCTTTTGTTCATAAATTTGATAGGTATCACACATTTGGAAGTATAATAATTATATCACATACAACTTCATAAGCTACTGGAAGTCTTTGCTGGCTGCTTCTCAGTTGAAGTCCTATCAGGCCTTAAGTTCGCCACACTAAATCCCCCCAAATATTTTCCACAAAATATACTGCTTTTTGGAGTTAATTTTGTATAAATTCCTCTTTTTTTAAAGCTGCTGTCTGATTTACCATGAATGAACATCAGAGCTGATGATTGTGATCTGCTTGTGCTAGCAATGGTGTCTGGGATCAGCAAACTGACACTAGCAGAAACACAGAGACTTTAAAAAAGCAAAAAAATCCCCAAAGACAAAATGAGTGTTACACTTCAACATATATGTTTCAGCTATTTGAAACTAATATTCCCTGGCCCTTTGCATATTCATCTGTGACTTGTATATAATAAACCTGGAAAATCAACAAAAGGAACCAGAACAAATTAATAATCCCCTCCTTCAGCAAATTAAACTTCACTCTGCTAAATTAGTTGACCTTCAAAGTTTGCCCCAGGGGAATCATGTAAGATTGGAGGGTTTTTCTGAAGAAACAAAAATGAAAATGGGGATGAAGAATGTGAGGTGGCTAGTGGAGTGGATGGGCCCAGAAAGGTTTGTTCAGTTACCTTAAAAAAAGTTCATTGAAAGGGGAACTACTGCCGCCTCTGCATAAAGGTAGATTTTGTCATGACTTATTATTTACTCAAAGGCACTTATTTACCTCAGTAAGAATGTGTGTAAAGAGGAGGAAGAAATATTCTTCACAACTCAGCACAAAGTGTGCTGCACCAGCTTGGACAGGGAAGCAAAAGAGAAGGCAGTACAGAAAGATGCTGTTTTTTTCAAGACGGTCTAAGTTGGGGCAGAGTGAGAGCGTTACTCAGCTAACACAAGTGGTCTTCAGAGTGGACATTCTTTCAAATCACCCCAGACACATGAACCAAGATGACATGGATGTCTAAGAACTGTAGCTCAGCTCCAGAGCATCTTCCTCTGGTATTTCAAACATACTGGGTTTCAGTTGCAATGAACTCTTACAGTTGAACATCTAATAAGAAAAGAACTAGAACAAGTAGAAAAGACAAATGATCATGTGGCTACTTAAAAAAAAAATCTTGTTAAATATGGACTGTTAACTCTCATGCTGGAGTTCGCCTGCTCCTGCAGACTTACAGTCTTATCCCCTTACCAGAAGGGATTCAGTGCCACGCCATACAGACTCTTCTGGGACAAACACGTATTTTTGCTTATTTCGTAGGTTTTATCAATGGTGGTTATTGCTACACAGTTTTCTAAAATCTGTGATATGGGCTACCTGTATGATGGTTGATGAAGACAATTGTATGAGTAGACAGACAGTAGTAGTACATCAAAAAGACTCCCACTATTTCTCAAACTATGAAAGTATATAGTTAGTCCTGACTACTAGGAAGACTTGGACACATCTTCTTGACATAGCTGTAACTTTGCTAACTGTTACAGGCAGATTCTCACTAGTATGGTTCTTGCAAAAAGGTGATCTGACTAATATCTGAAAACACTTACATGCCAGTTGCATTGATGGAGAGCAGGAAGCGTAACCTTTGACCAGAGAAGTAGTAACAGTGTAAGCTTTTCTAAAAACAAAACCTAGAGGAATTGGCGTCCAGTATCAGTCACAAAGTGCATTTAGGGCTCTCTATAAATCTTGCTGAAGCATTTAATGAAATGGTCATCTTCCTGTGCAATTTGAAACGGATGTAAGAGTTTTGCACTGACAATGGGGATGCTTAAACTACCAGAGGACTAGGGCTAGAACAAAAAGAGCATATGACACTGAGGAGTGGGGACTTTCACAGGCTCTGACCTGGTACCTTGAACCCATATGCAGGACTTTTATGTCTGGAAGAGCAAATGAGAACCAGTCACCTCCAGATGGGATCTCCAGCATCAGTATGCTGAGTAGGGGCCACCTACCTCCAATCACTGGGAAACACTGAGGAGAGCAGGCTTACGTGGTCTTTTTAAAAAAAATACATAGGTGTTTCCATTTTGTGGGTCCTTCTGTTTTTAACACTCCCCACTTACATCACAGTTCATGGGTCAGAAGATTTTTCTGGCATGTGGAAAGTTTAGATTCTGTTCCTTCTACCCCTTCCTCATCTGACTGATTCAAAATCAATCTGCTCCATATCCAACAGAGTCTCTCTAAGGAGCATCAGAGAAGGACTCCATCGTAACAACGCTGAGGTATCCTCACTGGCTAGCGAATGGGAGCGGCTGGTCTTTTTTTTCCACTGTATGTACCGGCACCAGGCATCACATATCTCACAAAAAACTTGAGCTTGACAGCTCAAGTTCATAAATATTAGTAAATAAAGGATGGACCAACAAACACATTGTACCTTGGCTTCCATTAACTAAAGATGGCTTATTCTAATAATGTGTTTGATGTCAGCTAGGTTGTTTCTTTCTTCATTTGAGGAAGATTAATGGGCCTATTTTCTACCTAACTTTCATCATGATAGTCAATTTTTATTGTGATTTTCTATTTAATGTGCTTTTATCATGATTTTTTATCATCATATCTGAGGTCCCCTAATGTGAAGCTTTTTTATGACCTTGCCAAAAATTTCTTTCTGATGTCAGAACCCCTGTGTGATCAGGTGTTACATGCTTTGGCAGTGATGGAATTATTCTTTCATAGTCAACAGAAGCTCTTAAGCTGCCTTCATCCCCATAGCATCTAAACTCCATTGAGTAGCACATTAACTGACAAGACTAACATCCATCATCTTTGCTTCATTCTCCTCTCTTGAGGAAGTGTGTATGTAGGGGAGCGTATGGTTTGGGTGGGGTTTCCACTGTGTTTTATTTTTAAATGTCCATGCTGCTAGGCGTGTGTATCAGAAAAATTCTCCCCTCACATGGAGCACATGCTGTAGAGATGTTTCTAAAGGTCTTTTACTCCTGCCGTTAATTACACTTGTGTCTCCAGTCAGTCTCTATCTTGTCCAGAAATGAGATTTATTATGACAAATGATCTAGTCCAAGAGCTAAAAAAGGGGATCCTTTATTAGAGCATTTTATACTGATGAAGTCTTTTGCATCTATAGTAGAAAGAGCTTTCCAAACTAAAGTTTTTTTTGTACGGTCTCCCCAGTATGCAGTAACACTGGTAGCTAGAACCATTACTCTTTATATACATAGCTACCAATAAAGAGACATTCAGTTGAAGTTTTGCCAGTGACTAAAGGTTTGCTATTAAAGACCATCCTTAACTTTATGGTTTACTTGTTTTACTCATTCAGCTTGATATTCTAGGAACATCTCCAAGGTAAGGGGATCCTAATACTGATGATAACGGAGTATTCTAGCGCAAGAGTACTTAACCTTGGAGAGCTGGACAGTCGTTCTGTTATTAAGAGGTGTCATGAAATCAAAATATAATTGCAGATTAATGTCTTGGCAGTGTTACCATGTTAACATCAAAACACTGTAGAGGTGCCACTCCCTCACCACACTTTAAAGACGGATTAGGAAAGCAGTATTACTATCCATCCAGGACATGATTATCCTGTGATTGTAGCCCTTCACCTCACTCACGGCCTTACTTCTGTGGCACTGCTTCTCAGTCTTGGCTCACTGCCACTCCTTCTCAGGGAGAGGAGCTGCCAAGTCCTCTGGCACCATCGGTTACCCTTGTAGCAAGGCATAGCATCAGAGTAAACAGGAAACAGACCCACTTCAGTGTGTTATCAAATATGTAGATGATAAAATGCTCCTGGACCACAGGAGTTCTCACCTAATCTAATACGGTCACTGTTAGTCACAGTCCAGTGAAATAACAACTCATATGATTTCGTTACCAGTTATGGTGAATTTATAAAGCCTCAGTTCTCAAACTCCAGTAATTTCTTGAAGAACACAGATGATTTTTTACATTATTTTTTAGCCCCATGAAAACAGGATTCAAGTATATAAGGTATTGAAAACATATAAAGAGAACCCAAAATACACTACTTTAAAGAAAATTTCATTGTCTGGGGAGGGATAGAGTTGTGATTTTTGAACTCTCAGGTTTGATATGGCTGATGTTGCCAGTTATGAAATAGCCATTGCTGACAGATCTATAAGGAAAACTTGAACTCTATGAAATTGCCGTGCCTCCCAATTTTCCCTGCTTTGTTTTGAGCAGGTCAGTTTTCCTCTTCCTACTTCACAAGAAATCTCCATTAATTATTCCCCTTACTCTTGCCACAAAGCCACTTGCACCGTTTCCTGTTGGGTTTCACCCTCCACCTCCTGCACAATTAGCAAAGGTGTTTTTATTCATGCTCTGATTTCTTCCCACTCCTGCTGTTCTGCTCTCTCCCCATCTCTCACAGCTCCTTCCCTTTCTTCTGCTGTCTGATTTTTTTCAATCCCCTCACTCTGGACGTTAGCCCTCCTCCTACACCTTCTGTGCTCTCCCTCTCCCATCACACTCCTCCATTTTGTTTCCCTGTCAGCCCAGCAGCAGAAATCAAACTGACTATCATCCCTGTCCCTTGCTGGTATTTCAGAGCTCCAGAGCTCCGGAGCCAGATCAATTTTGCAGCGCTGCTAGCAGAGGCAGGGGAGAGGTAGGACACAGCCGCCAAAGGGGAGGGAGCAGGGAGGCAGCACAAAGGGCGCAGTGAAGAGGCAGGCAGAGCGAGGCTGCACGGCAAGTGGGAACATGGCTCCAACACGAAGGGAGACACGCAGGTCCATCCATTGATCACCATGCTGCGTCTCCCCCCTGCAAAGGCTGTGAGCTAAAGGCAGCGAGTGTTGTGAGGAAATACATGTGGCTGAAATGCCTACATGTCTGTGGAGACTGCACAGGCAAGTCTCCGTGATTTCTCTTCGAGAGCAGGGAACAACTTCAGGATTTTCCCCAGAGAGGACTTCTGGAAGGAAGTCCTACATACACTCCGCTACATACACACTTCCTTCAAGAGAGGAGAATGAAGCAAAGATGATGGATGTTAGTCTTGTCAGTTAATGTGCTACTCAATGGAGTTTAGATGCTATGGGGATGAAGGCGGCTTAAGAGCTTCTACGGACTATGAAAGAATAATTCTATCACTGCCAAATGTGGGATTGTTTCGAGGCCTGATCAACATTTCAGCTTCACAAAATGCAAATTGCTCCCAGGTCTAGGGAGTGCACAGGGGCCAATTCCTCTGTCCATGAACACAGTATCTAACTCACTACTTTGCAAATGTTGGGATATCCTGAAGATGAAAGGAACAATGTACACCACATCGACAGTCTTGTAATTAGCATTTGGCACCAGAGAAACCATTAAAAAAGCCGTGACTTTCCTGTGGGCAGCTACTTACTAGAAATTCGACATAACCTTTGCATATTACTGACCCAATAATCCAAAGAAAACAAAGGAAGAAGTGCTTTTAACCTCCCATGAGCTGTGATGGTGGAGCTTGCTGTTACCCTGCTGTGTTCTGGGCCTCTTCTAGTAGCGTCTGTTCACTCTGGCCCTGGGGATCACTGCCACGGGTGTATTTCTGACACTTCCCCTTTCTTTTTGTAAAGAGATCATATTATGCTGAACAGCCTTGGTATGCAGCAGCAAAAATACACATTCCTGAGAATGAATGTCTTGCATCCCACTGTGGGGAATACTGACTGGATATTTCACTGGCATGAAAACCCTATACTGTAGCTTATCATATCAAAGGCCATACACCCCATACATCCCACAGTCTGTTGTCAGTTTATACGCTGACTCATTGACATAAATCTCTACGTTGTTTCAACCCCATTCAGTATGATACTGAGCTGTCATTCACAACCACACACAGTCAGTCCATCACCCCATTCAAGTAACCTGCCTGGACCACTATAGCAAAGACACATCAGGAAAAAGTTCTGGGAAATGAAAATGAGTAACCAAATGCTTCCATTTACATCTTTGTTCCACTAGATGTACACAAAACTGAAACACAGCAGCCTTAATAAAGAGGAGGGGAAATACCTTCTGGCCAATACCAAATTAATCTGTAGCTCTTGCTGTCGCAGGAGTCAGACAGTATATTCCATGATAATTCTGAATAGGAGGTGCTGGGAAAATTTGCATTCAATGAGTTATGATATAGAGTTTACATATTGTTTTCTATGGAATTCTTTGTCCTCATGTAGTCTGTAGGGAATCCAACCAGTAAAAACATCAGACTTGATTATTCATATAGGCCAATCCTAGCAAATAACCTAAACTCCTATTAAACCAGTTTTGAGCTTCAAGGTTGCTTGGCCAGGCTTTCTGGAGACCAGCACACAACCATTATGGCCAAGATAGTTGTCTTTTATGTGAGCAATCCTTCAGAATTGAACCCTGGAATGAGCAAGACCACCTGTTATAGTGCTTCTGGACCAGTATGGAAAGGAAGAACTACAGATCCCTTTAGATATTTCCATGCATTTCTAAATAGGAAACAGTCCCTCCTACCCAGAAAGACTGCAAGAACCATGGGGACTTGACACAAGTCTTGCATTCTCTCCATTCTAGCTACTGTCAGTATAAGCAGGCTTTTTGCCTAGCTCAGGTCTTTTATATGACCTTCCTATGTTTGGATGAAAAAACAGTCTTGATTGCATGGGAAAACTTGCAGAAATACTATGCTCTGAATGGCTCTTTCTAACACAGTATAAAAGTCTAGATGACATGAGAGGGTCTAAACTTTCCCTTTGTAAAAAACCAAAATACTATTTATTTTTAGTAGAAGATCCGGTAACTTTTAAGGACAGTTATCTTGGTACAGCCTTATTACAAAAATGTTACATTTATTCTTGCACCCAAGTGATATTTTGATTTTATTGCCTGTGCAGATTACAAAGTTCACATTAACATTAAGAGGGGAAACCAACAACTTTCTCTGAGCATAGAGAGGAGTCTGAAACTATCAATGTATTTTCTGTCACAGGCTTTTCTCTTTATCAAATCCTATTATGTACCACTATTGGGACATAATAAATACTAGGACAATTTCCTACTCAGCAGTCTGATACATATGGCATAATTGTAGTGAAACTGTACTCCTGCTTTGGCCCAAAAGCAGTGTGTTTTTACCCCAGGAGGTAAAGTGGAAGTAACCACTAACCTCCATTTGTAATAGATTTCTTTCTCTTTCCTGATTGAAACCTGCAGTCCTGGGAAAGTAAGTCACCTTCTGAAGGCAAAAATGCAGTACTGCGCTAATTGGAAATAGTAGCCACTAGTAAACAGCTTCTTTTGCAACTTGCAAATGTGCAAGTGTTGCGATGTATCAACTCTGTAACGTCTCCCTGTAACAGGGATATGGTACAAATGCACAAAGGAAGAGATCTCTGACACAATTTAAAGCTCATACAAAATATCATGTCAACCTACAATACCCAGACTTTATCAAATAGATATTTTAAGACGAAGCCTTGAATTCTGATTATGTTTGCAATGTCAATGGGATTGCTCTCACTGTGGAGTCCTGTTCTGCTTTGACTAGAAAAACATTTTAGGCCCAATTCATCCTCACTAAATCTAGCAAAATTTATGTAACAGCTAGAGCCTGTTCTTGTCCTATATTTTTTCCATCCTAATTTTAAAAAATACACTGTATTTTAGAGATAGCTACTTCCTCTACAAGACACAGTCTGATAATGGAAACATCATTAATTTATAGTATGGAGACAGATAGATCTTTGACAAAACACCTTGTAAATGGCTCTAACAGAGTAATATTGACTGATTCTGTCAATACTTAGTAAGGAATTTGTTGGAATATCACAGAATCATAGAACAGTTTAGGTTGGAGGGGACCTCTGGGACATCATCTGATCCAGCCTCCTGCTCAAAGCAAGTCCAACTAGATGGGGCTGCTCAGGGCTTTGTCCAGTCAAGTTTTGACTGTCTCCAAGGATGGAGACTTTACCTCTCTGGGCCCCTGCTCCAGTGTTTAAACAGCCTCCTGGTGAATTCTTTTTTCTTACATCTAATAAAAATTTCCCATGTCACAACTTGCATTTATTGCCTCGTCACATCACTGTGTGCCTCTGAGAAGAGTCTGTCTTCTCTACAGCCTCTGATCATTGTAGACGGCAATAAGATCCCCTCTCCACCTTCTTTTCTTAAGGCTGAATAAGCCCACTTGCCTCAGCCTCTACTCGTATGTCAGGTACTCTAGAGGCCATCTTGGTGGCTGCTGCTGGACTCGTTCCAGTACGCTAACATCCCTTTTGTGCCAGAAAGCCCCAAACTGGAGACAATAGCCCAGATGTGATGGGAATAATTGCTGCACGTGTCCACATGGCTACAAGCTTGCTATTACGGTACAGTATGCTGTAGGCCTTATCACAGAAACACACTGCTGTCTCCTTTTCAGCTTCTTGTCTACTGGGACCTTCAGGTCTTTTTCTGCAACACTACTTCCATGGTCCAGTCTGTGTGGTTACATGGAATTATTTTGCCCTGGTTGCAAGACACTGTGCTTGCCTTCACTGAAACCCATGAGGACCCTGTCAACCCATTGCTTCAGCCTGTCAAGGTCCCTCAGAATAGCATCCCTGCCCTCCAGCATATTGACTGCTCCCCACAAGGTAGTGTTGTGCATGAACACTGGGACAGAAGGCAGATCATGCACTCCGACCCATTGTCTTGGCTGTTAATAAAGATGTTGAATGTTCTGGCCCAAGTGTCAGTCTCTGAGGGATGCCACAGGGAACAAGCTGCTAGCTCGATTTGCACCCCTGAACACAACCCTTTAAGCCTGGTGGGCCAGCCAATTTTCCTCTTGCCTTAACATCCACTTATCCAGGGCAAATCTACCAGTTTACCTACAAGGATACTATGGGAGACTTTGACACAGGCCTTACTAAATTCAAGGTAAACAACATCCACTACTCTCCCCATGTTCACATAGCCAGTCATCTTATCAGGTTGCTCAGACTTCCTGCAAATCAAAATGACCGTTCTTGTGGTTTGAAGAAGTTATCCTTGAAGATAAAATATTAATGTAAATTAAATATATATGTATGTATTTTGAACACTGCTTAAGAGTATACACTTTCATCTATCATATTTAAATAATTAAGAATTGGAAAGCATACCCTAAGGAAGGTTTGCTTAGTGCTGGGTATTTGATTGGTATGCCTAGTACTATATACTGGCTTCTCATTCAGGAGCCAGAGAAGTGGCACAAACAAAATCAATGCAAGCTTGTCATCAAAAACCTGCAGATTCATACTGCCTTGAGCAAAGGCAGTTTCTTCTGGGGACATTTCACCAACATCACAGGTGCTGACAGCCAGTTGGAAAACAGAATGATTGTATAAGCTTTGAGTGGTACGAATTGCAACAAGAATGAATTGCAACAAGAATGAATTGCAACAAGAATGAATTGCAAATCCTCAGCTCTTCTGCACAAAAGGGGGACTACACAGATAAGATGAGTTGAATGACAGGCACTGTAGGCTACATCCAAATGCAGCTGGAACGTACTTTTTTTTTATCCATCCTGTGATGGTTTTGGCTGGGATAGCGTTAATTTTCTTCATAGTAGCTAGTATGGGGCTATGGGATTTTTGCTGAAAACAGTGTTGATAATGCTGAGATGTTTTCGTTATTGCTGAGCAGTGCTTACACAGAGCCAAGGCCTTTTCTGCTTCTCACCCCACCCCACCAGCGAGGAGGCTGGGGCTGCACAAGAAGTTGGGAGGAGACACAGCCAGGACAGCTGACCCAAGGGATATTCCAGACCATATGACATCATGCTCAGCATATAAATCTGGGGGAAGAAGGAGGAAGGGGGGGACATTCAGAGTGATGGCATTCGCCTTCCTAAGGAACTGTTACACATGATGGAGCCCTGCTTTCCCAGAGATGGCTGAACACCTGCCTGCCAATGGGAAGCGGTGAATGAATTGCTTGGTTTGCTTTGCTTGTGTGCATGGCTTTTGCTTTACCTGTTAAACTGTCTTTAGCTCAACCCATGAGTTTTCTCACTTTTGCTCTTCCAATTCTCTCCCCCATCCCTCTGTGGGGGGACTGAGCGAATGGCTGTGTGGGGCTTAGTTGCCGGCTGGGGTTAAACACGACACCTCTCTCATGTAAATTACCTGTAGGGTCTTTCAGAGGTCTGGCTTTTCACTTGTGTTGAGATCTCATAATTACAAAGCAGATATTGGCCTGAATGTAAGTATTTGGGGATCATTTTTATACAAAAGCATTTATATGGTGTTACAAAGAGATTCCCATGAAAGAAAGACAGTTTTAGGAAGTGATTCGTGATCAGTGTGAAAATGCAGTTAAAGCATTTGGGCTACTCCATCCCACCTAGAGAACACCTGTTGCATTATTAGAAGAGAATGACATTAAAGAATTTGATAATTCTGTCATGAACTATGTTATTTCTGATTTTGATAAAAATCATAGACTGCTTCAGAAATGCCTATGTGAATCTGGACACTAACTCTGCTCTGAACAATTTGCCTTTTGGCAAGGACTGTGCCTCTGATGAGCTCCTGGGTGGAGCTGCAGAGGTAGTCCCCTGCAGCACATCCAGCTGATCCCTGAGTTAGAGTGGGATAGCTCATGGGGGCCCTATGTGAAAGTTAGGCTTCCAGTTCCTAACAGAGTACAGATACTTTGGAGCATTTCACATATGTACTGTGCGTATAAATAAAACATGAAGCATGCTAGACTAGCTCCAATTAGGAGCAGCAGCACACTTCTGTGAAATGGAACTACATTACAATATAAACTATGTGAATTTTCAGAAATACCCAAGAGAGACTTTTACAAATATTTGCAGACAAACCAAAGGGGAGGCTAAACAACATAGGATAAACGCAGTAAAATGATGTTTCTCCTCTTTTTTGGTAGAGAAAGAAAGGTTTAGAAGGAGCTGTGATTACATGTAGAGGAAAACTCCAACAGTGTGGTAAATTATTAATTAATATTGATGCACTATCAATCAGCATAGTGCATTTATGGAATATTCAAAGGTAGAGGGACAGGCTAATTAGCAGTCTAAAGGGAAGGACATTTGAGAAAGGATGGCAGAAACTTTGGCTTAGATTTACAGTGGTATTTATTTACAAATTTTATGGGTGGCATTGAATCTGTGCATTCAGTGGTTTCATAAAGTTAGTTACTAGGTACTTAGTAGTGAAAAAGTAAATCTGACTGGATATGTTTTCCCAGATTAAATATAATGGAAATGCATGCACTGGACAGGGAGGGGAGTTCCCTCAGACCAATCCATCACACCAGTTCCAGAATTGCTCATTTGATATAAGAAAATCTATAGTTCGGTTATTCAGCCAAGTAAATATTGAATTTCTATTCATCCCTGTAAAACATATTTCTCTGTCTGGGCAATATAAAAATACACCTACTATGACAGTTAAAGACTATAGTGATTTGGGATATTATGTGAACAGAGATCCACATGCATACCAATTTTCTCCTGACATAACATTTATTGTTCAGCAACATATATTAATTAAGATAGTTTCAGGAGTTTTTCTACAGCATTTACAGTATTGCGATTTATCTTCATGCTTATTGAAAACTATAACTTTTGAGAATATTTAGAATAGTTGTGTCTAAGTTTCAAAATTGAATTTTTGGAGCAAGAAGACTTGGCCACAGATGAAATTTCACTTATGATGCCATAATTTCAAGCAATAATTCAACCTTTTGTTGTTCTTGTTTAAATAATGCCTGATGACAGCCACTTTTCTGGGGTGGTTTGATTCATATTGTTTTAAAGCCTATGGTCAAAATCAACTTTCCTCCTTTTCTTTAGCATTGCTGTAAGGGTTAATGCCTGCATTATGCAGGTTCATTCACATTTCCTATTCAATCTCATTGAGAAGTAAAAAAAAAAAAAGTAGGTTCGAAATTGTAATTCAGATTTCATTTTAAACTGCTTATCTCTGTTCGTCTTCTGATTAAACATAATTTTTTTGGAACCAAAATGTCACATTATCTTTATGACCACGCTCTCCATCAAAGCAGTAAAAGCTCGACGGTTTACTGCAAAAAGGGTTCCCCTTACTGGTGACTCAGTGTACTACAGCATTCAAATCCCCAGTATGGTTTTAAACCTCTAAAATGATTTAACCCAAAGCAGCTGCTGGTTGTATGTCTTGATTTGAGGACCCCTCACGCAGTCTTTCTTCAAGGCTTGTGCATATGTTTAGCAAACATATGCCAAATCATCAATAAATACTGGGTACTGGTTACTGGATTTTCAAGTGTCCTTATGATACTTGGATACTTTTCAATAGGAGGGACATATCTGTGCATGTATGTAAGTGTGTAAGCAGACATTATGTGCTAAGATATCAATCACAATATTTACAGCTATAACACATATACATTAGAGTTATATAGGATGGTTGGAAGATTATATTGGCATTTACATAGAGTGGCTACAAAAATGAGACAGTGACAATTATGTAAGTCACCCTGTAAGTACTGCTGAAACCATTATCCCCTGCCAGTATGCACAGAGGATACAGAAACCTCATGGCTTCAGAGAGCGGGTGCTTGCAAGTGCAGAGGTGGTCTACACTTCAGCAGTGCATTTTCACACCGTCACACAAAGAACCCCACAGGGCAGAGCTCAGGAGATGGAGCTGTACAGCTAATCCTTCAAAAGCGTCTATCCATTGCTTAAAACAGTCCTACCAAAAATGAGTGGTGTAAGTTTTTAAGTCCTGATAGTTCAGTATTTCCAATGGCTAGCCACACTCGACCTTGCCAGAATCAGGAATATCCTATTTCTGTTTGTTAAAAAGGCCAGAAGAAACACTTCCTTGCTTTCCATTTGGAATATTGGAAGAAACATTCTTCCATTTCCCACGGCATGCAATTAGGCACTTTATGCTGAAATGTCTTCTGCTGGTATGGACACATCTATAATATACAGAGAACGGGGTGGGAAGGTCTGTAGTCACATTTCCTTATGCTGAAGGTAAAGAAGAAAACCTTAATCTGGAAGGCTAAATTAAATAGGGCTGCTGCAGTCAGGTCAGGGGCTTAGAAAATATCTCAGGTGCCCAGGCTAGTCGTGCTAGGCTCAGCTATGACAGTGCTGGGGGCTGCACTGCAGCATAACATGAACCATACTTACCACCCATCAGCATTGAAGGGCAGAGCTACAGCCTCTCCCACGTTTCCTGTCACATATATTGTTTGCGTATGCCCCTATACTTATTCCCCACTACAGAGACAGACACACTCTCACGGGCTGTCGGAAAGCTGGCTCAGCAGAGGAGGCTCCTTCCATCACAGGTGCTCTCCTGTGGCTGGGGTACAAAGAACTCCCCTTATACATGCTCTCCTGAATGATCACTATCCCCTCCATACAATTCGCACACAGGTACACGCCTCAATGCAGACACAAGTCAACCGCCAACATCTTCCCAAGGGCGTAGCAGGGATGAGCATGCTACAGCCCAAATCACCAGCATCACAGCTAAGCTTCGTTCTTGCTAAGCAGTGAATGGCTATTTCGATCCTGATTACAGCTCATGCCACAGCCCCAACGAGGCCACAATGCTTCCTGGGACTCGGCTCTCACATCAGGCAAAGCTAGACAGATTCAGGCAACCCTTGCTGCCAGGACACCCCCTGATCAATAATCACTGCTTCCATGGCTCATTTTGTAATACCCCTTGCTGAGGTGGGATTCTCCCTTTTAAGTCCTACCTCCAGCTTTTTAAGACTCTTGGCTGTGGGTTCAGAGGCTGTATTTTTTGCTCATTTCCAATTTAAGTGGAGAAAACATTCCACAAAGCCTACGTTTGGAGTATTTTTTATTCTCATATACCAGCGGAAGATTCAGTGAGTATAGTACCCCATTAACTACGATGCTGGGATTCAGAAAATACATGAACTTCTCAGTTACGCAACATCCCAAAATCACATTGTTATAGGAACTTACTAAACTGTAGATTCCCACCCATTTTTGAGGATTTCCTCTTCATTGTACAAGGTAGTGACAGCACTGGAAATCCACACTGGATTTCCAACTAATTCTGAGGCTAAAATCTGTGAAAGCAAGTCAGAAAACTGGAATGCTGCTATGAAATATAACAAAGCACAACAGCCTGATGTTTCCTTTTCAGTAATCATTACTGTCATCACTTTTTTTGCCTGTGTTTTCAGGCAAAAAGATGAAACTTCTAACATTTCTGAAGTATCTCATATCCTCTACTCCAAGCACTAATCTAAATGGGAGTGCTGAAAGCTGACATGGGAATCGCCTGACAAGAGAATCAAGCTCCACTGAAGTAATTTTTAATTTAAAGCTGAAAAATCTTAAATGATGGTTGGTAGAAAACCTTAAAGTGTTACTGTGTTCCGGCTTGATTTCAAAGGAAAGAGAATCTATCCTACAAATGGCCAAGCATCTGAAGCATCTGCTTGGCCAGGATGTATGCTGTAACTAATTTAGGCATCTGCTTTTGATGATGCCTTTTTGGGCTGTTGTAGGAAGCAGCCTGCACTAATAGTCATGTATGCCATTTTTGGCAGTAGGCCTGTTTCCTTAATTAAAGTAATTTCATTCATACAATCAATAAACACACATTTCCTTCCTAAATATATCTTGAAAAAATGTTAATTTAGGTAAAGAATAATATAGTGTTTGGCCATGCTATAAAAATATTAAATCAATATTTGAAGGAGATTAGGGAACATCTTTGAGAATATCAATATCTTCACTAATGGATTAATAGTTTGTCGCATACTTAACAATAACTTAAAAAAAAAATCAATATTTAAGCCATGTTAGAACAACTAACAAGAAAAGTCTGGGTTAAGGCTGCTTTTATTGGTCCCAAATCTAAAAAACCCCAAAATACATAAAAGCAGAATGACATAAATTAAGTTTACCTTGGTACTTAGGATTTTCTGGTTCTAAATCAGCTTAACATTTTTTTAAGTGTATTTATGCCCTGAACAGCTTTAAAAAAAAAAAAAAAAAAGCAGCATACTTTTTAGATGTAAATTACTTACTTTCACACTTAACTAAGAAGCTTAACTACAGGCTCGAATATCAAGACAGAATTCCTTTGAGAATCACTGAATTTCAGGTTAGACTCCCAATTCTACTCCAAAGAGCACTTTGCTCTAAGGAGAGGCAAAGGGGCATATTAGCTTGCTCCTATTATCTTTTCTTGGCACCATCGAAGCATCTCCACCGTGTGATGAAGCAACGAAGGCCTGTGTGTTTGGGGTGAGGGGGCTACCTAGACCAACTGGTGTGCTATCTCAGGGCAGGTGGGTGGATAGAGCTACTCTCTAAACCACCATTCTACCAGAATCTCTGTCAGAGGTGATTTTCTGCCTCCCTTCCCAGGAAAGTAATATATCTCTTCACCTCTGAGATTTGAAGCCATGAAAACCAGACTGCTGATGCTGTGCTTTGCCCGCAGCTCTGTTTTTTACTCCTCCATAGCAGAGAAGCTCAGAGAAGTCTTTCACCACAGCAGCCATGGTGGTGTTGGAGACAGGCTTGCCAGGACTGGGAGGGAAGGAGAAGAGAAGTGTCCCTGAATGGGAGAAATAAAAAAACCTTCACCCCCAATTGACCAGAGGTGATGAGAAGTACCAGTGCAGAACTATACTTTTGCATAACAAAATCTCTTCCTGCCTTCTCCACTTTCACTGAGCGGACACAGACACAGCAAGGCCTGAGGTAAAGCGGGCATCATGCTCTCTCTCCTTGCCTGGTCCTTGCCATTTCCTTCATTTCTCTCTGCACACATACACTGTAAGCTCCCTGCACCCTGAGTTGCCTTCTAGCTATGCGTTTACATAGTTTCAAAGCCTGTGGTGGTGGTGGCCATGCAACTAGATCACGAAGAACTTTTCAAAAAGAAACTGCAATGATTACAAAATACCTGATCGTGCTGAGTGATGCTTGGATGCTTTCACCTGAAAGGTGAAAGTGCAAGGTGTTACAGGGATGGGGCTACCCAAAAGAGTTGTGCTAGAGCAGGAGATAATGTATGACTCAGCAGCAAAAGGACAATAGATGCCTAAGACGTTTATTCTGTTGATAAAAGCTGAAGTTCATCATGCATCTGTGCCCTAATTCTGTAATAACAGAGGCGTGAATGGAGAGGTCCTGACAATCACCTTCAGCATGTTCCTGAACTCAAAAGGATGAAGTGTTTCCAAAACACGCTGCTGTATTAAGGAAGGAGAATAAAGCATGCTCAGCATTAGAGTCCCAGTTACCTGAATAACAGACATTAATTACACAACAGGACATACTTTTTCAAACTGTAAGATAATACTTCTTTCTAAGACAAATCCCCTAATTTCACCTACATCCTGGGATTTACTGAGAATTGGCTGTTGCATGTGCATGCCAAGGAACAGAGTATTTTTGGTTTCATGGCCTAGAAAACAGATGAAAAACAAAACTCTAATTTGGAGACCAATGTTGTGTCCAAATTAAATAGGAACGTTGGCTGCTCCAGCACCTTGTTAACTTAGCTCTATGTTGCATAATCTATCAGCCAGTTGACAGATTATCTGTAGGATTGTGCTTGTCAGAGCAGCCTCCCTCGAACCACTGCACGCACTTGCAGGAGTAACTGCCCATCAGTGGGAGATAAAAGCAAAACCCAGTTTTTGATGTATAGAAAAGCAATTTGGCAAAATACTTTTCAACAAAAGACCTCTCTCTGCATTGATGCATCCCTTTTTCCTACTGCACTAGGTACGGTCCCAGCTAGTTCATTTTCCTTTACTGAAGTGTTTTTGGTTGTCCGGTGTGGATTTTTTTGTTTTGTTTTGTTTGGTTTTTTAAATTGCTGTTGGAAGTGGGGAAGGCATTACATGGCTGGGCACCTCCTTCTTGCCCTGACTGGAGGAGTCAATTCCCAGAATAAGACTCTAGATATGGAGGCTTCACCCAGTGTGAATAGTTGGCCTCCTTTTGAGATTCACTTAGCAGTAGTTTCGTAAACAGACAAAGAGTTAGTGAATGGCCAGGGATAAGCAGCAAAGTTCTTGTGCTGTGCTGTAGATTTATTGCATTTTTGGCTGACTATAGAAAACACCCTATTTTAGAGTGTTTATAGGAAGCTATCAGAATTTCTTGCTGTGTATATTTTACATTTATTTGAAAATTAATATAGTCCACAGTGTATATAAATTTCACAGACTTATAGCTGGCAAATACATAGCACATGCTCTTGAGAAATACTGTAAAAGTCTCCCAAGGTTTGTTTCTTCCCCACCTAAAATCTGCATTGAATGAAGCATCTGGTTGCCATTCTTAATTCCCTGCAAAATGGCTCAGAAAAGACCCATTTCTCATTTCCAAAGAGATCACTTAATTCTATCTGTGTGGTACTGCAAAGTGAGCATAAATTACCCATTCTCTTCCTACTTATATTATTGTAAGTCAAGTGACTTTAGTGCAACTAATCCTGATTTACATCAGTGTAAGCCAGGAGAGACATAAGGGCTCTAAATTTCCCCAGTGTTTGTTTTCATACAGTATTTTCTCCTTCTGATGGTTATCCATTAGCCTATAAATCTTAGCAGTCCTAAACTCATACAGCTCATTAATTTTTGAAGTGGTTTGGCCTATTCTTAGCCATGCACTTGAGCCAACTCTGGCAGTCGTATCTCCTGATCCCATTTCCTGATCCCACAAGTAGGCGCTAGTCTGAGGAATTTAGTCTCAGTTTTATAGCCATGCAGGACCATTCTTGTGCCTGATGTCTGCCCTGATGTCTGACTGTGCATGTCTTAGGGGTGCCCTAGGACTTGCTCAGCAGAGTATAATATTTGAATATTTACATTCACTACTTCTGTAACTTCTGTCATTAACCAAAGGTACCAACTCAAAATGCTCAGTCTTTAGCATTGGCAAACACGGACACCAGTGACAGCAAAGGTACCTATAAATATTCCCAAGGGAAAGGACGAACCCCACAGGTTTCTGAGGTAGTCACCCCCCTCCTCACTGCTCTCTAGATAGCATTTTGACACCTGCTAATTGGAAGAGACATCAGATTGAATCTGGAGCAACAATGTTAATCAATTAAGATGTCAGTTAAGAGATTGCTCAATACTCTACACAGAGAAAATGGAGTCTTAGGACTTTTCATCCACACTTTGCCTTAGGAATCAAATGACATACTCATGAAAGAAAACATTAGAAGCATGATACCATCAGAATGATCCTTTCCTGCCTCATCAAGCCTTTAAGGTATGACTTGTTCAAGGGTTTTAAGAAGTTGATAACCCTCTCTTCAATCATTACAGGGCACTGTGCTTGCATCCAATAGCTTTTCATTAAAGAGTGGTATCACTAGAGATTTAATGGTTTAAAAATACTTGCTACTTTGATCAATTGAGTATAACACTGCTGTTTAGTCTTCCCATGTATATGAACCTCTCTAAAGTGACAACTGCTGGAAATAACTTTATTCTTGTATAGGAAACTGAAATTATTGCACAGCAAAACCTCAACTTTAACCCCCCCTGCTTATGAATTCCTAAAGTATATAGTAATTTGTATTTACATAGTTTACATGTTTTTTCCACCTGAATGATTTCAAATAATTTTACAGAGCATTCTTAGACCTGTATTACTTCAGCCTTCCCAAATGCTGAGATACAATTCCTATAAGAAGGAACTTACTACATTGTTCTTTTGCTATTGGCACACTATCACTGAAATTCAACATCATTATTCCCTTTCTATAGTGAAGCAGAAGATACTAAGTGACTTGCCTCAAATCATGCACCAAGCAGTAGTGCAGTTAGGAATGGATTTTGGATTTCTTCATTCCCCATTCTTCTAACACAAGCAGCATAGCATGATGAGGACACATGCTTTAGCAATGTAACTTTTCCATTCCATTTTACTTAAAAAGAATTGTTCATTTTGTCTTTGCATAGGGTTGCTATTGAATGATGCCTGCTACATTTCCACTCCAGAGATACTTGCCTATCACCTGATATGATAGGAAATTAAGACTGTACTTATAATTTGCAAAGTGCTTTGGAGCTTCTGTGGATCAAAGGTACCTTGGAAATGCAAAGTATTTCAGAATTTTAACTGAAGAGCTTAGCTTCAGAGCTGTTTCTCTGTAAGTAATAAATTAGCGTTTCCTCTTCTAGTTGCTGTCTTTTGGTCTCTGCTATCTTTAATGTGAATTTGCAGCTGTCAAAATGAATAATACGTGGCATCAATTTAAACCCTGCTTTTCGATAGGTTCAGCGTAATACTTTCACTTTGTCTTGATTCTGTTGATTGCTATTAAATTCTAGATTGTTTTAAATTCCTTGAGAACATCTTGGAAGTATCAATTATAAACTGTAGGCATTTCTTAGAATTCAGCTTAAGACAGAGCACTCTCACTTGGCTGGAAAACATTTCTTTCTGTTCTTTGCACTTAATACAGAAGAGGTCATGGAAATGCAATTTGCCATTTAAGAAAGTAGAGTGTTTAAAAAGAAATGTTATAAATTTTTGCAGAGATTAGAAAAGAAAGAAAAGAACCTTCATAAAGAGCATGGATGGAGGTTAAGAATCACACACAACCTGCTTTTTGTCCATCTACATAGTTCATGGCTGGTCAAAGTCATTGGAAGAGAAGTGATTTGAAAACATGAAGCTCAAAAGTAACATAACTCTCCCCATTCACAAAGTAAACTTCCCTCTGACTTGGAAAAGGAAAATGAAGTTATCAATTCTTGCAGGTCAAAAAATTTCTAGAATAATATGGCTTACAACACACTCCCTAAGAAACCTGTTACTTCCAGATGTTCTAGTGGATCAGAGCTATGTATGCCATTTGACAGTAAAATCCTGCATAAGCTCCCCCCCGCCTTTTTTCTTTTAACAAGTATTTGTTATTCCAAATGTTTTTTGATACTCAGAATAAACAGCAACATCCATATTTTTTCTCCACTGAATACAGCTGGCATGCAGGCACTTTTCACAGCCTCAGCTATTTGTACAATACTTGTATAAAAAAAATATCCTTGTCCCTCTGCTTTGCAAAAAATTAAATGCCTGTATCACTGAGATCAATATTAGAAATGGACTGAGAAAACAATGCCTAGGAATAGATTATGGTTGGTCTAGAGCTTAAAACTGAGACTGGAGTTAAAATTTAGACTGGATTATACTGAAATCTTGTTGGCTGTTCTTTTGAATTTTTGACCTCATAAGATCATCTGGAGGGTGTTTATAGTGCGCTTGACAAATATATTCACAGTTTTTTACATCTTATTTGTTACTTTACATATTCTGTATCTACAAACCATCCAATACATGAATTTTCATCTGACATGTATGCAAATATTAAGCAACCATTATTTAGGCCAGATGAAGATATTCAGTCTTTTCTTTTTAATCTACATCCTGCTTTTAAATCCTTCTTTGACTTTTTACACTTAAATCTAAACATCATATTTTCTACTAATTATTTTGACTGAAGTCCTCACTAATGTTGATATACTGATTACTAAGTCTTCTTGATTAAAGCTCAAATGGGAACCAAATTGCTACCAAATGTATACTGGTTTCCATTTTTAATTTTTCTTTCAAGGATGCTGACAATTTCAACTAGAAAGATTCACTAACAATTCCTTACTGCTAATAAGAGTCATTCACTAACAATTCCTTACTGCTAATAAGAGTCTTGAGTTTCTTACTTCCCTGATCTGGAGCAATACCATTTATTTGCTCCAGACCTATAAGATAGGAAGGGTACAGTCTTGGCTCCTGGCCAGCTTCACCTTGGCCTTGATTCTAATGTTACAGATGAAACTTCGTTATATATATGGACAGTTATTTGTGCTTGAAATTACATGTCTAAATTACCAGGTAGAATCACTGATATAACCTTTGGCATAGGTGCAAACCCAGCATGAGTCAGTCATCCTTAAAATGATTAAAATGTGTGTACCTGAACATTGATTCTTAATACCTGGTATTGTTTCCAAATAAACAATGCACTCGGTAGTGAAAGATTATAGGAAATTTTCACATCAATATGCTATGTCAATTTAAGGAAATGCATAAACATGAGATTTAAACTGGAAAAAAAGTGGCAAAAGGTTATTACACTTTCAGAGCCCCAAGGCCTATGAGATGAAATGGATACCATATAAATAATATATAATTACTAAGTATAAATAAAGAGAGATGGAGACAGGGAGAGTGATAGAGAAGAAGCTAAAGGTACCAGGTAGAATATAACCTTTTGCACAAAGCACTACATAAGCATTTCTGCTCCAGTTTTAAACTTTCCCATCCTGTTATCCACAGTCTCCTAGTTGCTATTCCTATTGTTCTTTTTTTATTCCATCTCAGTCTGCCATTTTTTTTCCTCTTTCCATTCTTATGTTTTTAACCTGTAGCCCTTGACCTCAGCACATTAAGTCCAGTGTGGTGTCTCTCATCTTTTCTAAGTCATTTCTGTTTAAAAAAGTCTTCCAAAAATCTAGCATAGAGATTCCTTTTTCTTCAGAACAATAAGCTGATCTGGCAGAGGACTTCTGGAAAGGCTATTTTGTTATTAAACTGAGCCAACTACCTTAGATGGAAGTGGCCAAGTAAAAATGGATGATTAATAAATAGCTGTGCATGCACGCAATTCAAATCTGGGGCTTCCTGCAGTGATGGTATTTATTGTTCTCAAATCTAAGCATTCATGCAAAGCGTAGTGAATCCAGGAAACTGAGCTTAAAAAGTAATTTTAGATTTACCCACTTTTTTGCCAGACACAAGCTTGAATTCTGTCTGGAGCCTTTGTGCATGGTGGTAAGAGGCAACTGCCTTCCCTTTTGCTTTTACCTCTTCCTCCTCAGCCCAGCCCAGCAAGTAATCAAGCAATTGGGGAGAAATGAACTAGAGTGGACAGAGTAGGAGGGTTTCCTGGAGAGACAGGGAAAAGACAGAGGTCCCTTCCTAGTAAACTACATTCCAAAACCACTGTGAAATCTCTCACATCTTTGTGAAGTGGGAAACTAACCTGTGCTCTGCCTGCCACTGGTGCTCAGCCTCAGCACAACCTCAGCACCTTCAAGATGCAGCCTACTCTTGTGCTTGAGCTTTTCCAGGACTGGTGACCTCCTCTCACCAGGAACCGGACTGAGCCCATGCCTGGTTGCAACAAATGTCAGAACATTCATGCTACTTATGCTCCCCACAATGCTGATGGGGAAGATGGAAAAATTGCATGTCATGAGGACCACTCAGCCATAGAAGAAGTGTGCTTCTTTATTCAGTGCCCAGAAATCCAGATTTACGCTGACGTCAGAACTGCAGTGAATCCCAGCACGCTACTGGAAGCTGTGAGGGCTTATAAAGCCTCCCGAGACACACAAGAGCCAGACTGCTCCCCTGGACTCTGTTGGGCTCAAACACAACTGGGGAAGCAGACCAGAAGCCTCCTTCCAGGGCTCCTGGCATCTGTACCCCCCTGCCAGGTCAGATAAAGCTTTATGCCACTGGGAACACTTTGTGAGTAAAAGCTGGGTTTATTCGGTTGACATTAGAGGCAGCTCTGTTTTCCACAGAAAAGACAGCAACTGGAAACTGAGCAGAGTATTACACAGAGCTGTAATGACTATGTACACTACACAACATTCATCATTGCTATTGAAGACCGACTGGGGCCATAATAAATACATGACTATTTGATATATGTCCTCAAAAAGGTCATCCAGAAGCATATCCTGGGAAGCCCCTCCTGGCATGAAGTGCAAGACCAGCCAAATTGTTTTAACTCGCCAGTATATTTTTAGAGTTCATTTAAAACATTTTGTCATGTATATTCTCTTTTAAAGAATGATACATCACCACTGACAGTCAGTGCATACTGTTTTCACAGTCTAGCTTTCATAAATATTATGAACAAATATCACAGTGGTATTGTTATAATGAATTACAGTGATGTGTTTCTTGAGAGAGTGCCAATGACTGGTTTATATCCTCTGTGATGTTAGTGTCATAAGAAACGTGGCACAAATCTTTTCCCAAGGTTCAGCAGTACCTTTAGGCCAATAATGCTACACATTTTTTTTCTTTTTTAAGCAGCTTCCTCTGAACATTGATGTATAGCCTTTTAAAATTTTATTTTAATATGGTGAATGATCTAACAACAATTATTATGTTTGAAGTTCCTTTATTGTAATCTGGAAATAATTTTCATTTGACTCTCACCAACAGCCAAACATAATAAAATATGTGTAAGCCAAATAATGTTACACAGAGGCTCTCAGGACTACATGAGGTTCTCATACAGTTGTACAGTCCTGCAGTATGAGAGTTATGGATTACTGCAGTACAAGTAGGAAAGAAAGCACTGAGCTCTTCCCATCTACTGGCAGCTTATCTGGGAGGGAAAGAACATTTAGCAATGCTGCAGAGAGCCCTCATCAGGTTCCTGTTCACACACTTGTCCATCAGAGGCTGGGGAGAAGCTTTGAGCTTTCCCTGGGGGTGCCTTGCTCCCAGTCACTGTGCACTGTCTCTGAACCAGGACTGGTGCCTTGCCAGCCCCCTAACAACCTTCCCAGAGGGACCACTTCCTTCAGGAATGATGTGCCAGCAGGCACCCTTAGAAAGACATGGCTGGATGAATGTGAAATTCATTTTTATAAGATCTGGGGGGGGGGAAATGTCTTATGTTTGCCAGCTGCCTGTCTTGAGATAGGCTTGTAGTTGAAGCCATTAAAAAACATAGGATTTTAAACTTTTTTTCTTTTTCGTGGTTTTTTAATCTAGCTTACCCTGTGAGAACAATAGTTCATTTAACTCCAGCTGTGTTCCACCACATTCATTTCAATACTGTTTGGTCTACCGAACATACAGAATTAAGTACCGGTGTGTTCTGAAATAGCATAGATATTTTGTCTTAGGCTCTCAAAAAAAGTTCTGCACAAAAATATACTAAGGGGAAATTATATGTAAATGTATATCTGGCCATGGCTGAAATAGCAACATTTGCTAATAAATACACTGCACAGTATTGTAAGCATGTTTTTTAACATCCAGAATAAGACATAATAGCAATTACCTTTGCAACTTTGCTACTCTACCAAACACATTAAATGCTGCCTTCACAACAGTAACCCATCCATAAGAAATTCTAAATGCCCTGACTCTTTCAGTATCCCAAGGAGTTTTGGATTTCACAATGCTCGTTTTGCTTCCCACACAAAGATATTTCTCTCATTAAAAAAACCCTGAAAACCCAAACTCCCCAAAATAAAACCCAAGCAAGAAAATTTCCAGAATGATAAGGAGATCAAAAGTAGTGAGTGAAAACAAAAAGTCTTTGCCTAAAAGAAGGAAAAACCCTAAGGGGCCCAGAGCTGCATTTTTTTAATTTGACAGGCATTTAGAAGTGTAATTGATGGGCCAGTTAACATGGCTCTTGACCAAAACAGTTCATATGCGATAGCAATGTCACATTTATAACATGCCAAAAATCATGCTTAATATGTATTCCATGAAAACACAACTACTTCATAAAATAGGAGAGGAAAGATCCTGTATGTTAATAAATGTATTAAAAGTTTCAAGTTTGAAGTGTATATTGTTATTTCAGATTATTTCAACAAATAAACACAAGGAAGACATTTTCAAAAGCTCCCTATCTTCTCTGTTGCATTAGGCTATGCTACCTTTGCTACAAATACAATAAAGCAAATTATCTACAGTCCAGGTTTACAGTGGAAACCAATTGCCTTCCACACTGGGGAGAGGGAAGACCAGGTAATTTATCAAAAATCACTAATGCCTAAAGCCATGGGTCACTTTTCAACCCAAAGGATAATAGTTTTTCCTTTCAACTACAAATTCCAGTCTAGACGTGCTTTATGATACCTTTTGAAATGCCTTTTTGCCTAAAGTGTGCTCCAGTGTCAGTTACCCTCATCTGAGAATTCTTTCTACGAACCCAGAGCCACCTGCCTTTCACAGGCAGTAGGAAAGCCTGAAACAGAAAGGCAGAAGAGTTCCTCAGTGCATGAATTTTTCACAGGCTGGTGTTCATTGACTACCTTTCTGGCATCTACAGCACTTATGAGTAAAATTATATATAGACACACACACACGAAATTTGGCATTATTTTATCCTGTAAATATTGGTTACTATGTTAAGTTTGATGCATAATGAAGCAGAGGAACAATGAGATACATACTCACAATGGAGGTGTGCCTCTACTGGTATTCTGTTCTGTACTTCTAGGGTGTGGTAAGCTCCACAAAAACGTATGGAAAGACAGTTGCTGCCACAAGGATCTTAAAGAGTCTAGTTCCGTCATCAAGCCAGACATGCCGTAACATGATAGTCTCTCCTGACAATGTTAACTGGTTGCCTTATGTTATACAAGAAATTTGGGCACACCATAGTGAAAATTAATCTTAGTATATCTGTAGCCCTCTGAGACAGCTTGCTACTAATTACAAAGCTTACATTTATTACAGGTGCATGGGGTCACTGTTGACATTTCAGCTCTTAATGGCCTTTCGTCAAGTACACACCAGAGCACAGCACGTCTCTGTTGTTTAGCACTTTGCAGGTCTTAAACCACCAGTGGAGCCAGCCATCAGCCAGTAGTGACAAATTCACTAGTTGCATTTCAAGTTCCTACTGTATCTTAACAATTGCTATAGAGAAAAAGCATCAGAAGTGAATACTTGGCTGTCCTTTACTAAATGACTTCAAAAAGTTAAAAAACTGCACCACGCTACCTGTTACACAGCAGCAGATTGAGGTGACTAAGTTCAAGTAATCTGAAGGCTGTGTTTCCCTCAACCTTGCAAAGCAGAGCTGGGTATACTGACAAGACACACTGCAAGCTCCCTCTGCCTGCTTTTCTTCCCTCTCCCATAGATAAAGGACTATAACATCCACGAGCTGTCAGTCCTGCAGTGTGCACGAACATTAACTTCCCAGAAAGACAGCAATTCTAGCTTAGAGTGGGTCATCTCTCCAGGCTACATACCAGTTAAACTAAATGTCTATTAAAAAAAAAAAAAAAGCTCTCAGATACCAGCATGTGGTAGCTGTAAATATTAATTTATGAATCATGACTAACTTGGAAAATATGAATAAAGATGAAAGTAGTAAAAACAGTGACTGAAAATTTTATGACTGAACATGATGAATTTGATTAGGTATGATTAATGGGGGTCACATTTTGTTCCATGTAAATAGTTGAGTAATTGCTGTAAATCCATGGAAACATTCACAAAAAAGTGAAAGATTTTAGCACAAACATCAACCCACACAGGAAATGTGTAATGCATTACTACAGAGCTGTTCAAAACCTAAATTCTTTACAGCTTGTGATATTACAATCAGTTTTCCTTTCAGTTTCTGGCATCATCGTCCATTTCTTCACCCAAACATGATCACAAAACATCCCTGTGGTAAAGGCAACTCCAGCTATGTGAAAATTATTATTAAAAAAACACGCACACGTTACTGGCTAGTTTAAATTTTTACTTTTAAAAAAATGTAATCACTGTGTTCATGGATCTAATAACATCACTAACATATCAGTTAAAAATAGCTGAGGTCAAAATGAGGATGTGTCAAGAGGCAGACCTTGAAAGTGGCCTTCAGTGCTTGAACAATGATACAAATGCCTGCACTGAGTTTTGTTTGGTTAGAGAAAGCAGGAGACAACTTAGAGATGCACTTTTGTCATAGAGAAATCTCTATGATGTCACACTCAAAACACGACCAAAGAGTCCGCAGGTGGAGAAAAGAAAGGTCCCATTCAGTCTGTCCCTAGAGCTTGGAGACCACTTCTCTGCCCCTGCCACCCACCAAGCTGTCCACCAGCCTGCTGGCCCTCAGTCAGGAAAACTCCTCACATGGCTTCTCATGGATCTAGTACCCATGAAAACTATACCTGTTTAGGCTGAAAAAGTATTTCCCTTTCCAAAGCAGAAAAGTTTCTGAATTCTAATCTCCTGCCACCTTAAGAATCCTCATAGACTCTTCAGGCAGACTTTACAGTTAAAGTGTTTTAACTCTGTCTCCAGGAGCAGACTTCTTATCCAGAGCCCCAGTGGTGATTTAACACCCTCCCAGAAAGTCCACACTTGACTACTTCAAACTTAAAATGTAACATGACTGCTGCTAAAACCTGAAGATGCAGCAAGGTGTATTTATCAAAGTCATTTCCGTATTTGATGCATACTGCCGAGCTGTGCAAGCAACATTATTAAACGTTATCTGCCTTAAGTTAAAAATACCAGCCAGTAAAAGCCAGACACATGGTAGGGTATAAGAATGTTCCTTGTTGCTGCATATTTACTCAATCAACTCTGCAGACAGGAGCATAAAGGACCCACAGGGAATATCTTTCAGCTGTCAGGCAAAACTGAGGTTGGTTTATTGAAGCACCAAAGGTGCTTAGGTTCTGAAAGCCCTTTTGTCTGTGGAGACTCTCCTAACGAAAATCTGAAACATTTGCATTGCTTTTAAATCTCTTCAGAGGTTTTGTGTTTTCTGCTTCCAGTATGGCTAATGACACATTTTCAAAGTAAATAAAAAAAAATTCCTATGTTGGAATGAAAATGTATTTTCGCTGAGTGTGAGTGTGTCTTTTTCTCTCAAAGCAGACTGTCCAACTTTATCCCTCGACTTTTGTTTTCTTCATCTGCCTTGAACAGACTTGCCAAAATTTTACCAAAAATGCTCCTTTCCATACTGAAAACCAGGACAATTTCCTTTTTCTTGTTCTTTGAAACATCTTTTTTAAAACACTTTTCTTCTCAGTATCCTTTGACAGTGGCGAATCTCTGCTTTCCTGCAGAGAACCCTTGAATATGTTTTTCCTTCAAGCCTGCTATTGCTGCTGCTCGCACCAGTCAGGACAGGCTGGCTAGTAACTAACTTAATGCCCCCGAATCAGTGGCACCTTTACAACACTGTCAGCCAGGAGTCTGGGTTAATTGGAAGGCACTGCCCAAGGCTAATGCCTGGCAATCTGGACATGAACCTCTCTTGTAAATGCAAACATAAACTACTATTATTACCTGGTGGTGTTGCAATATTAGCTGAACTGAGAAGCTTATATGGGATGTTTATAAAATTATTGATTGTAAAATTAACCCTCATTTTAGTCATGAAACTGATACAAGGATTCAGTGTTGTCTTCCAAATCCACAGTGTAAGTCTTTGTTAAGGGTTTGTGTGGCGCGGTTTTCCTTGGTGGCAGGGGAGGGGGGCTGCAGAGGCGGCCCCTTTAAGAAGTTGCTGGAAGAATTCGCTGCCCCAAAATGTCGGACCTGCGCGCCAAAATGTCAGACCCGCCTCTAGG
>VYZV01045467.1:2298-21973 GCA_013401275.1 Pandion haliaetus
TGCACCTAATTAGAAATACAGAGTTTTCTGTGAAATTCAGAGGTTTTTGATTTCTAGCTTTATACAAATAGCAAGAAGTATTGTCTGGATCTCAAAGTGCTTGGCTTCCAAGAAGTTGAAGTATCTCTGCTGGCAAGTGAGACTTTTTGTGCTGCAAGGACCTTTTAGGGAACCTTGCTTTTCTGTGTAATTATTCTGAGGTTCAGTGGTGGTTTAGAGTGGTGGAAGGAAGAAAGCAGATTCTTTAATTAAACACTACTAATCCCAAGTCTTGGTATCTTATTGCATGGGCTCTTTTGATGAACTTTACTTTTGAGGCACTCAAAGGGTATATGGCAGGAAGCATAAGGGAAGAAATAAGACATCATTAGGCCTAGTCCATAGAAATAATTGTACTGTCTAGCAGTAGAAAGTCTCAGACTGGATGGAGGTTGGGCATTTTGTACTATGGCCAAAACCACAGAAAGCTGTCTGGCATTTTTGGTATTTGTGTATGCAGTTTAAGACCATGCTTAAAGAAACACTGAAGTTAGGATTTAGCATTTCCCTTTCAGTCTTGGCCGTCTCCCTTCAAATACATGCACTAAGGTACAGTGTTTACTGTTGTTTTATAAAAGTCTGTTTAATACTTAGGGTAGTTTTATATTAAAACTCCCTCCTAATTTCATCTTCTGAATCCGTATTGACTCCTGCATGCATTCTTCATCTGCAAGTTCTAATGTTTGGAGGCGTTTGCACCTTCAGGTAGCATGTAGCTACATGTTCCGAAAGCTACAGGAAAATAAAGTGCATTTTATTACTTTATTTCATGGACAGAGGAAAACTTAAATTCACAGTTACTTTCTTTTAGAAAAGCTGAAGGGTTTTGTGCTGTCTGTAGCAATTTTGATCCTTACTTCTCATCTTTCAATTTGTCCAAGTCAATATTCTGCGTGTTCTGTTTTGCTGCTCATGGCCGTTCCAGTCATTCCTGTGCCGTGATCCCCTGTTCGCCTTTACTTCTCACCTCCTTGTTCAGCCTGTTGTGGTTTTCCATCCTAGGTTTTTTCCTAGTTCCATGTGCATTAATTGCTTTAGTCACCCCTCTTCGTTTGACCTTTCCTTGGCTGTTCAGCTTTCTTAATGTGTGTGTGTTGATTTGGACTCATAGGAGCACAAAGTGCATTCAGTACAAGGAATGACAAAATTACCGGAGATCCCTCAATGTGGAAGAGAGGCGGCTGGGGAGGAGATATGTTGGAGAGGTATAAAATCATGAATGTTGTGGAGATTATGGGCAGTAAAG
Source organism: Pandion haliaetus (assembly GCA_013401275.1). NCBI lineage: Eukaryota > Metazoa > Chordata > Aves > Accipitriformes > Pandionidae > Pandion > Pandion haliaetus. Next base: position 3,584 of record VYZV01045467.1, read on the forward strand.
GGACAAACACAGAGGCTTGTGGGGGGGAAAAGGCTGTTGATGGTTACTAAAGACAGAGAATCACTTATGGCTTGGGAAGTCTTGGCATGGCAGACTTTGGGAACTTGAAAGGAAGTTCTTGGGAAGTTTTTCTGTATGCTTGCCCCATTCTTGTATTCTTCCCTGTGCATCTGCTTTGGGTTCCTTTTGGAGACGAAATACTGCATTGGCAAGCTGGATTTGGCTCAGTAGTATGCTGTTACTCTCTTGGTAGAACTTTGCAATAAAATAATTAAGGCTTTTAAGCATGACCAAGCACGTTTCTTCTTATAAATCCCCCTTTAGCATTTTATCTGACTTCTTTTTATGGCTCAGGTGCAACAAACTAGGTCTGGGTCACTGGTACAGAAATATTCAGGTCCAAAACTGATGTTTTGAGAATGTAGAAGAACTTTTGTCTCTTGACAGTGTAAAATATTGACAGTTTTAGATGCATGAGGCTGCTGTCCTTTTTGTAGCAATACAGTGCCTAGTTACTGTAGGCATGGACCTGGGACTTCTTCAGCATAGAGTGATCATATAGTGTATGCTATATAGTTAGCACATTCTAAAATGGTAGCATATGCTAAAGAGCACAAAAATACAGTATTGTTCTCAAAGATAGGCATTGGTCTATGTATACCACTAATCCCAAACGTTGCTGATCTTTTGGGGTTTTGAAGAATGATAAAGTAGATAGCAAGTGTTTGCAAACAGCTCATCACAAAATGTGAAGGACAAAACTGGATGAAAAAAAACCCTCCCTGTTTAAACATGTAGTGTGATACTGAAGAATCCCCAGTGCATTCACATTGTCCTCTGTTGGTACATAAATATATTTGAGCGTTTTTTTTCCACATATGTCCATTGTAAGGTGAGCATCCATCTTGAGAATTTGTTTCTGCGTGTCATTTCAATCGACGCATGTGTTTTGGCACTTTTCTTGTGCATTGTGCCACAAATGTTAAAAAACAAAACAAACAAACAAAAAACCCCCCCAAAAAAACCCACAACACAAAAAAGACCCCAACACAATGCACAACCAGCCAAACGAAAATAAAACCACCAAAAAAATCCCCACCAAAAAACCAAACCCAACCCCCCCCAACCCCCTTCAAACAAACAAAACCAACCAGGCCAAAAAACAATGCAGAACAAACTGCAGTTTACCTTTCTTGTTTTCTGATGTTGAGCACTGTAATTTACATCCTTAGCATAATTGCAGTTATTCTGGTTTCAGTTCATTCCTGTTTTGACCTTGAGATAGGTTTAAAGTGCAAAGGTGAATATAGACATTCCATCTTTCTTCTTCCCAGCTTCGTCAGTAAGGGATCCTTCTGTATCTGATTATTTAGGCTTTAAAAACAGGCTTGTCAATTATTCTAATAGATCTTATATGACTAATATAATTTCCACAACTTTTCCAAATATCTGCCAGCTTGTCTCTTCTCTTTCCACTCTATTTGTTTTGAGAATGTGTAACACTCTGGCCCGGAAAGATCATTTCCTAGATGTTTGCCCCCTCACACGTAATAGCAGGAAAGAATCAGCAAGGAGAGCTTGTGAATCTAAATAGTAACATTTGATTTTTTTTTTTTTTTTTTTTTTTTTTTTTTTTGGTGAGCAGGTACAGGATTGTTGTGCTGTTCATCTAAAGAAAATTTCAAATTTTTTGCTCCCTTCAAGAAAGGCAAGAGACTTGGAGGAGGGCCCGAGACAGCATTCCTTAGGACATGATTTTCCTGAGACTGTACCTGAAGAATCTGTAGAAGATAAGTCCTGAGCTGTGGGTTGATCAGGCTTGCTTGATGTGTCTCTGCAGCACCTCATAATCATGGAGAAACCAGTTTACTTATGCAGATCTCATTTCGAGGACATTGCTGAACAGATAATTCACTCATTTGCTTTGCAGAGAACATGAAGGGTAATGCTAGCTCCTTTAAAATTTTAAAAGTGTATACCTTGGTCAATCTAACCTATTTAGCTATGAATTATGTATGGTAGTGTTCTATGACTGTGGTCCATGCAGCTTGAATGACCTCTTAAAAAAACTCAAATCCTGACACTTGCAAGGCATTTAAAGTGTCTGTAGGGAAAGAGATTGATGTCATGGTAATATCATGACTTTAAATGTACATGTTACCAGACAGCAGCAAAATTAATTGCAGCTCTTTTGCAGCATACTGGACTTAACTAACATACAGTGTTCGTCTCATACCCTGCTTTGTCTCTGCCTTTAGCCCTTTTCCCCAGCCCCAGCTGTGCTACTGGCACAGCCTCTCCAGTAGTGGTGGTGAATGGGACCATCTGGTGTCGCCATGTGCTTTTTGTTGCTGGTTGGTAGCATGTCTCAGCCTTCTATGAAAGCACGGTAGGAGGCCTCTCTCATGGGTTTAGCTGGAATCCATGGGCTCCGGTAGGTAATGGCTAGGAGAAATGACAGTTACGGTATCTCTAGTATCACTTTATCTTGCGGCTCCCATGTGAGGCAAATTCCCCAGGGACTGGTTCCAGCTTTGCAGAAAAATGAGATTGGCTTGGAAGCAGGGGCTTAAGAAGGTGGAATGAGGGACACATGCACCCGAAGCCCAAGGACAAGAAGATCTAATATTATGATGAATATTTTTTTGGTGTTACAGAAGATTCAAGTGGTATTGTCCCTTATGTCTTGATAAAGTAGTCTCTACTAAAGACAACTTAAAAGATCAAATAACTAATCTACCCCTTGGAGTCCCTCTGTTGTGGAATTTAGAGAGGCGCTAGCACTTGAAATAAAGCTAATTACTGGTACAGTAGCTGGCATTCTTCAAGATGACGTGCCTGTTTTATGTGATGAGGAAATAAAGAGAATAGTAGTTAGTTCCAAAAACTCTTATCCTTGGGGCAGCATATGAGGATAGCTGGAACTTGTGGGTGAACCAAATGAATCGCATGGGCAAAGTTTCCTAGTGCCCAGCTCTCTGAACACCTGCTTCAGTTTACACTGAAGTACAGCTTGAGATAATGCATTGTGAAGAACCTTGGCTGAAAAGATAAGACACTCCGTTTGGACATATTTATTTAAATTAATAAATTAACTTACTTTAGGAAGCTGGGAAGAAAAAGAAATTTTTACATATCTGCAAAAATGCCATTGAGGTTTTTTCCTTTAAAAAAAATAAAATACAGAAGCATGTTGGTTCCGAGTCTATGGTTTTCTAAAGTAGGAAAAAATAAGTAAATAAAATATATTTGCAGATTCCTTTATACCACCATACACTTATTTTCCTTTTATGAACAGTTAAGAAAAAAGGTTTTGGTGGCTTTCAAGATGAATGTGTTGTGAGATCTTCACAAGAGAGTAATTAACAGGCAATGGACAACTGCTGAGGGAAACTGTTAATCAGAGAGTATATATTAAGTGCCAAGACACGACTTTCTTTTCCTTGGTTGACATTTAAGCCTAATGAAATCTGTCCTGCTATGTTGCATGAGGGTGAGCTGACTAATTCCCTTAGAGTTAGATTCTGGTGTAATTGTAGAATAGTTGTTTGGTATTTCTGATTCTTTTTTTTTTTAGACATATAAGAAACATATTTAATGAGTTGGTGAACCTGGTAACAAAAGAATAATATAATGTAGTAATTTTCAGTGAAATTTTACACTGATACTGAATTAAGTTGCTTTTTTTTCTGCTGGAGTTGACTGAAATTTAGCATCTGTCTTTTAGGACTACATAGTGAAGTAAGCCATAAGAGGTAGTAAATTGTCCCTATGCCCCCTTACCTTGGGTATAACTTCCGCTATGTTGCTGTCACTTCTTTAATCTGTTTTCGTAAGAAAGGGAGGCCTGTGTATCCAAACTATATGGGTTTTTTTTTCTTTCCATCTTAATTACATTTAAGATCTTTACTTCCCTGACAAATATGATTTGACCCCAGGCATCGGGGTTTCAAAGTTTCACCCCCAAACCAACATCCTCACAAAAGCCCTAGGCAGGGAAGAGGAGCGTTATTAATCTGTCAGCCAGGGAAAGGAACATAATAAGCTTTCTCTTTTTGCACACCAAAGTCTCTAACATGCACATCCATAGGGCTCTGCACTTCATTGGCTCGACTGCTCATGGAGAGGTCTTGCTTTGTATTTTGCAAATGAAATCTCTTTGAACAGAAAGTAATGCTTTACATGATATTGCTGTATATATGTATGCAGCTCTGAGTTTTGCAAACTTAAGATTAGCAACTAAAATGTTTAGAATTAATGTTTCCTGTACTGTGCACTGCTTTAAAAGGTGTTAACAAGTCTAAAGTGCATCTTTCCATTATGGAATACGATCCTTATGAAGAGATGTTTGTCCTTCTACCGGTCTTTTCATTTACCAAATATAATCAGACTGTTTCAGTTGAGGGATAAAATAATGTTGTTCACAGTAAGTTGCTCTTGTAACAGAAATTCTAGCACAAACAGTGTTTGCCATTTTTGTCTTCAGAATGATTGAGGAGAGTGGGAAGAGGAGGAGGACAATGGCAGAGAAGAGACAGCTGTTCATGGAAATGAGTAAGTAAGAAACTTGAAGACATGATGTCACTTATTCTTTACTGAGAGCTTCGCTTTGATAGTTTTACCAGATCATTTACATCTTGTTTCCACAAGACCATTACCTCATCTACTGAAAAGCATCCTGGGTGTTCCTGGATGCTGGTCAGGAGGAGAATACAAGAGGTGGGTCGCAACTGCCTAAAAGGTCATTCATTTCTAGGTTTTAGGAAGCTCCTTTTTTAAGGAACATTCACGTTTCTCATATATGGCAATATCTAAAGTTTGTGGACAACTATTAAAATAAATAATGACAACAGACATCACCTTTACCTTAAAAAAAAAAATTTAAAAAATTGCACCACAATGCTAGTGTGACTCAGAAGAGAAACAGTTTGAGGGGTTTGGGAGGTTGTTTTTTGTCCAGGACCATTCTCTGAAAGAGAGGCTGTAATTGTTACTAGAAATCAAATGCCTGTCCAGAGATAATAGAATTTAAAGGAGTGAGACATAGCCTTTTAAAAAGACGTGCAGTTAGAAGTAAAAGATTGTATGTTTGCATGACATCGTGTTATTTTACTTTTCTACAGGAACACAGGACTGAGTTAAATTCCTAGGTTAGGCAAGCATGTCCTATAATTCCAATTATAGGCTGATGAAGGTCTGTCTTAAAACAATAGTATAATCATGCTATTTTGTTGAAGGAATTCCAGAGTAAGATTCTTATTGTGGTTGTAAATGTCTTAACGTCAGGAACAGTTTCATTCCTGGCTAATTTATATCTGCTTCCTCTCAAGTGAGGCTGGTCTTGGATAGCTTTCTCCCCACCTTCCCAGCTTGCTTTGCATTTGAGTTTATAGTCATGTCCCTTTTTGGCTTGTTTGGCATATGGCACAAGCTAACTCCTGTAGTCTCCCTGCTGTGCACCTCATCTACTGTTCTTCTCTGCCTCTATTCAGTTTTACCTGAGCAAAGGTGACTGAACTGTGCCTGATATTCTGGATGAAATCTCATTAGAACCTTTTAAAATGACAGTAGGACTCTTCTGCTAGAAATGCTTTGACTGGTGCATCAGAGTATTACATTGGTTTCATCACCTTGAAGTGGTGCTGTCATCCTGTGATCGTTTAGTACAGAAATTTGCTAGTTTTTAGCTTTGGCTAAATGATGAAAAACATTCAGGATTCTTCTGATTATCTTTATACAAGGTGTCTGTTTTTGCAGCTGTGGTTCTTGCTGTTCATTATCAGTAAAAGTGCTGGTGTATAGGCATTCTGAACTGCCTCTCTCTGTAAGGCTTTTTAGCATATCAGTATGAGAAATCTAAGGTCTTCAAGCTTCACCTGTCCTGTGGTGGAATATTTCACTACAAAGTGAACACATAAATGTTTTCCTTTCTAGGTGAGCTTCATACACAGAGTAGATGTGGAATGTGTAAAATTGATGCTTTCAGTGACCATTTGTCATTGGTCAACATACAAATTTGCTGAACTGTTTAGATAATTACTCATGTGAGACAAGAGTAGATCTGGGCATTCACCTACACTAGGCATGCTACCCCAGGATGCGTTTGTTGGTTTTGTAGTACTTACAGAGCTGTCTGACAGGCAAGAATTCTGTGCAAGCTATTCTAATTTCTCTGAACCACAGAATACATATGGAGCTTACCTTATGGAAGGGTATAAAGAAGATGGAGCCAGGTTTTTCTCAGCCCAGCGGCAGGATACAATGCAATGGGCACAAACTGAAACACAGCAGATTCTGTCTGAATGTGAGAAAAAAAACATTTTTACTGTGAGGGTGGTTGAGCACTGGGAGAGGTTGCTGAGTGAAGTTGTAGAGTCTTCATCCTTGCAGATATGCAAAACTTGACTGAATGCAGTCTTGGGCAAATTGCTGTAGCTGACCCTGCTAGAGCAGGGAGGTTGGACTAGGTGATCTCCAGCAGTCCCTTCCAGCCCCAGCTATTCTGTGATTCTGAGCTGTATAGCTTGCCTTGAAAACACATCCCATTTTATCTTCAGACAGTTTAGAAGAATGGCCTGTTGAAGTTTTTGTGGTAATGTGACACAGGAGGACAAGAACAGAAAATGGATGACTTTTTGTTCTAGTTTTTGCATGTAGCTGTTAAATGATCCTTTTTATATATAAAAATATACATCTATATTTTATGTAGATATATATACATATATTTTATAAAGGCAAAACGTTTTGTGAAAACTCAGAGCCTGTGGAAGTGCTTTCTGTGGTTTGAAAGATAGAAGTGTACACCCTAATTGAGAGTTGTGAAATAATATTGCATAGAAAATACAAAATGAGCTATTGTGTTGTAGCCTTGGATCTGAATACTCCAATTTACGTTACCTGGCCAAGTACTTTCCTGAAATATATCAGAGACTTGTTTTCTAAAGATGATACTGTGAAATAATCCACTTAAGTTTGTTGCAACATACCATCAAGCAGAACGCTCCTCAGATGTTGGCTAGTCTAGTGCCACTCTTAGGTAAGCTGTCACAGGGAGCCTTGGACTGGGAAATTGGTCAGCCTCCTCACTGATCTTACGAGAGTCTTTTCACCTCATGTTCTACATCAGTGATGAAGAAAGTAATTCTTGTATGTCACTTTCAAGACACAGTACATAGGTCTCTAAGAACAAGCAGATGCTTTGGCTTCGGTGCAGATGCTTTGGCATTCTATTTGTGAAATTGTAATGAAGTCTCTAAAAGACAAGAATACTTTCTTAAATATGCAACTGTGAGTCAGTGGGTACATACACAAAGGTAATTCAAATGACATATTTGCAAGTTGGTTTCTGAATTCAGAATGTAGGAGGGAATAAGTTACCACCTTTGAGCAAGACTCCCTGATACAGCAATCGGATACCTTCTCGGGAGGATGTGGCTTTGGTTTTTTAAGTACCTTTTAGAAGTTTGGGTTCTGTAAGTCACAGTTATCCCCATTTCTCAGTTCTCTGCTCATCTAGGCTCTGGCTTTTGAGAGAAATATGAAAGTCTGCAGAAGATTGTGCTTTTATGCACTCCTGTGAGGATACAAGAGACGCAGGAGCCATGTGCATCCATGCCATTGCCCACGTGCAACTGGATTGTTTCAGACTACACCTTAGAACTATATTGATTATAGGACGTAGCTGCTAATGCTGTTGAAATGTGAGCCATTTAAAAGGCATTTTGGTTTATGATTAATGGGATTTTCAAGACTTGACTTGTTGGCTGCTTCCAAATTAAAATGATCAATACTGGACTTTAAACCACTATCATTTATCATCCCCACATCATTTATCATCTCATTTGATCAGTGTAGGAGGTACACAGGTCTTTTTGGCAGAAGGCTAACACAACTTTATGAAATTGCTCAAGTTTGTAATGTTCAGAATAATTCCTGGAACTGGTAGATGTGGTACAGACTAGCGATAGATAATAGCATTCAAATCTTTCATGATGTGGTATTGTTTGAAGGTGTAACGCTTACACATCTTGAAGTGGGAGGTTGTTGGTGAAGATAAGATTTTTTTTTTTCCTTCTATGCTTTTTCTTCTGCTTCTTGCCTGATTTGGATCTATTTGGGAGACCAAAAGCATGCTCCTGATGGGGCTGCAATGCAGATCGTGGTAGGAGTACCAACTGTCCCTTTTCTTTCTCTTACCTTTTGTGTACATGTCTTCCAACATTAGCGCAATACTGTCCCTTACTCACCGCTTAATTCTTGCTCTCTTTTAAGGTACTTGTATCAGTCTCAAACTTAGGTCAGTTTATAATATACTGCTGAAAATCCCTTTACCATGAGATACCTAATGAAAATCTTTGTCATGTTCATATGACAAAGATGATGTATGTGAAGAAACACTCATACCATTTTTGAAGTAATTCGCTCAGATAAGCTGAATGTTACAGAGGAAAGAAAAACACAACTTTTTTTTTATTCTTAGGAGCACAGAATTTTGATGTCATCAGACTTTCTACGTATCGAACAGCCTGTAAACTGCGGTTTGTACAAAAAAGATGTAATCGTAAGTTATAATTACTCTTTATCTTCAAAAATTTCTCATGCATGATTGTTTCAAATAGTCTACCCATGTGAATTTTAAGTATAGCAAGAGTAAGCAAACATTTTATCAGACAATGGTAGTTGTTACTTAAACTAAACAGAGATTAAATACATAATTAAAAAGAGGCAGCGATCTTTGTCCGATACTTTATAATATCTTCAGTTTTATTCTTCAGTTTTGGGAAGATGAAAAATATACGGGCCAGCCTGGCATATTTCAGTTGCCCTAAGTGTTGGATGCAGGCAGTCTCAAGCTATTTGAGCTCCTGTTCCATCATGGTGTACTGCAAATCACCTGACGGGCACAGGTATGAGTTTGGTGATGCGTGATACAGTCACTAGCATGAAAGTATCTGAATCTGATCATGGTGGCATATATGAAATGTAGCAACCGTAAAGAATTCTTTAAGTTCATACCATACTAGTCAGCATAAGCTTTCTTACTCTCTTCCATGATCCTTTGACCTTGGATAGCTCACCAAAGCAAAGACTAGTCCAAGGGTGAATAGGTGATACTACTTTGCATTCTGCTACCAGTGTTGAATTGGACAAAGCAAAAAGCAGAACAGATTAGTGTACCCAGGAATAGGTCCCTCCTCCCAGTGAAGTGGAATTAGTGTGTGTCTGGTGTGGAAGAGGACAGGAGAACAGCTGAGGAGTCCTGTAGAGAACACGTGCAACTGCACACTGCAAATTGTAGCTCCTCCGCAGCGCAGCTGACCGTGGGATGTGTGTGTATCTTAGGGCTGTTGTGGCAGTAGCCGCAGTGCCTTTAGTTTGATGGATGGCTTACAACTTTTCATTCCTGTGCAAAAGTGCTAGTTCTTCTCTGTAATTCATGCTTTTGAATTAAAAAAATCTCTCTTAACCAGTAGAGAGGTATTCAGAAATGCTAATTATAGTACATTGCACACTTTGAGCCCAATTCACTGATTCCATGCATATGCCTTGAGTAACCTTTATACCTGTGTATGTATAGCTGAGGCTGTGCGTTTATGATCTTTGTCTGGACCACAGGGTGGTCCAGGGGCATATGCTTGGTGTGACTAGGTAGCTTGGCTTTTATTGTTGTGTGGTTTTTATGTGAGAAATATAAAGACGAGTTTTAGGTAAGAAATGTTAAAGATCACACTCTTCCTTCAGACCCTTTTTTATAAGTTAAGGAAGATAACAAAAGTTGTGATGTCAGCAGTTAAGTCTGTCCTTTGTAACTGTTGGATCATGTTCAGTTTGGATTGATGGCTTACTGTTGATCCTTAGATATCTTCTCCCACTATCATGCATACCTTTCAGGCTTTGGAACATTTTAAAATATTATTTAATGTGGTTCTGCAGATCACTTACTGTGGTTTTTGGAAAACTTTTTCTCTACGTTGTTAACACTTCTTAGATATGCACTAAGATATGGCAGGGTAATTTAGGGAAACGCTTTGGAGTACTAGACCTATGTTTACATATTATGCTCTGGACTTGGCAACTGGATCAACTGGAAACAGTCACGGTTTAACTGGAACATCAAGTTCCTCCTTCAGTACTCAACTACTAGTCAGCATGAGGATGTTCAAAATTATTGTAACCAATTTGTATTGGATTTAGAATATGGCTGATGTCTTTCTCAAATGAAAGTATCTAACTCTGCTAAAACGCACTGCATGATGATGGAAGTTCACTTTTCTCCTATATCAGCTTTTTCTGTTAGAGCACCCGATGTTGAAGGGTGGAATGAAAGGCATGCAAGATGTCTGGGCACTGCTCTGTTATTTCAAGCTAGCTGACACAAACTATTGAGTATGAATATCAAGAGTCTGTCTCTCACTTTGAATACAAATAAGTAACTGTTCATTCCAAAATAAAAGCAAACATAGTATTCGGAAACAGTACCATAAAAGTAAGCTTGCATGCATTACAGAATAGACGTTAATTTTTTTTCCTTTATTTTTAGTTCATCTTGTTGATATCTGGAATATGATTGAAGCCTTCCGAGATAATGGCCTTAACACTTTGGATCATAACACAGAGATCAACGTGTCTCGACTAGAAACAATCATTTCATCCATCTACTACCAGCTAAACAAACGCCTTCCTTCTACTCACCAAATCAGTGTAGAGCAATCCATCAGCCTCCTCCTCAACTTCATGATAGCAGCATATGACAGGCTAGTAACTCCTCTAGTTGTATTCTTAAACTGATTTTTTTCTTTTAGTTAGATGAATGCAGCCAACAACTGCATGAGTCTCTGGCAAACTGTCTGCATGCTATTTCTCAAGTTCATTAAATTGTGTGTTGCCCAGACACACACATGTATTTAATATCATAGTAGTGCCTGCAGAGATTTACATTGCCACAGCAGCAACGCTTTGTCTTAAGAATTGCTTAAGAACGATGAGTTAGTGCCTTCTGGAACTTGCAGACTGCTGTAAGCCATGTATCTGAACTGCAGATGAAGTGAAACTGTGTTCTGCAGACTGTGATAGAGCATGTTAACCTCATGGTGGTATAGCGCTGTTTTAAAAAGTGAAAGTGGTTTATTGAATCTTGATCAACAAGACCATTTTATAATGCTACCTTGTTTTGACAGTCAGCTTGCATCCCATTCTAACATGCTGTGACCCCATAAAGGCTAATTCTCATTTCTTGGCTGGAAGAAGCTTGATTTCTTGTTCAGGGTAATGTCTAGGCATTTCCTTGTGTCCAGGTTTGAGTTTCTCACAGCCTCTTTCTTCACAGTTCAGTCTGTTCATCTCCTTGAGTAGATGTGTCTCTGTGGGTTCTCCGACTAGCAACTGCAAATCTTTTGCTGTTGTTTAGCACTTCCTACTTTTTGTCTTATCTTTCTCACAGTCAGCTATTACTTCAGTCTTATTTATCTTCCGCTTTTGCCCTCTCTCCTAGCAGTAGAGAACTGTTTGTGGCCAGGATGCTGTCACAGAGACTGAGGAGCTTTACCCAAGACAATCTGGAGCACTGAATATGCCAAATAGTTGTTGTGTTTGTAATGCCCAGACTTTGATCCTTTCCTAATGTGACTACTATGTATTGTTGCCAAACAGAAGCTAGGTTCCCCCCCAAAAAAAAGTCCCAAGACTTCAGAACAGTCCCTTTCTTGCTTACCACAGATAAAAACAACACAAAGCTCAGAGCAGGAAGACTGCTATGACAACAGAATCAAATGTGTATTTTTCTGTTTAGTTCTGATTTTTTATTAGTTGTGACACAAGTCGTAAGGGTTAGCTGATGGCTTTAGTTATTCTGAGACAGTTCACACTAGAAAATACAGAATTTAAAACCAGAAATGGTCATGTTTTGGCTCAAAAGACTGAGGCTTTAGAGGTATGTTTTTTCTCCCCCACTGCCCCCAACCCTGCAAGTTCTGCCTCTTCTGGAACCCAAGCAGCATGCTTGATCCCAGCACAGTACCACAGCTTCCCTTTAGATTCCTTTATCTGGCACATGGGATTGAGAGAGAAGCTGGGATGCTGTGCTGTGTTGTGGAGTGGGAGAACCAAGAAGAGGAGGAGAGGCAGGGCTGAGGCTCCCTCTGCAGGAGTTGATCAACATGGCAGACTTTTTTCTTTTTTTGAAAAGTACACATCTGTGCTGGAGTTGCATCACTGGGGTAGCTGTGTGGTTACTTGAATACACATAGTGCAGTGGCTTCTTACAACGTGGTGGTGTGGTACCGTCACAAAGTCATGAGCATTTCGCCAAACAGGTACAGGAATCAAAGATTTGACTAGCATCTTCCCTATGGAACTATTTAAGTTAGAATTTGTTAGGTAAGTATGAAAAATGCTCACAATGAACACTTCACTGTGACCCATACAACACTGATCATAGTGCAGGAATGATGGCTCGTACTGCATCACTGGTGAGCTGTGAGGAGGAACGGCTGCGGTATGATGTCCCTTGCTGCTTTCTCCCACAGAGCTTTACATGCGTGTATGACAGTTTATTCCTGGTCTGGTTTTCCCAATAGCCTCTCATGGCCTTCCAAAGTCCCTGGCACCCCAGAGTAAAGGCTCATTCCCTCACCCCATTTGATTGTTTCAGGGCAGTCAGGTTTTTATTTTGTCGTTTCTAGAAATCACATTTAATTTGACAGTGGGTTTAGTTGCTCCAGCTTCTCTTTTCTTTTTAAATTGTAGGTATCAAACCACACTGTATGCTGGTAATAAAGCAGCGTGCAATAAGGGGGAGGGAGAGGATGACCAACAAACAAGTGACGAAGTGAGTTGGCAAGCAAAGTGTGGAGTCATGTCATCAGGAGGAGCCTTGTAATCAGCAGAGCTGGAAGGGGCTCACTTCAAGCATATGCATATACATAAGGAAATGCCTACAGATCAGCATTGTGCAGAGAGCTCTCGTGCCTTTTCTGGGAATTGAGCATGACCAGGTGCCTCTCTGCAGCGGCTGTGCACTATAGCATGCAGCATGGGGAACAAAGAGGAGGAATTAGAGGTCTGATTCCTGTGGAGAGGACGTGGTGGGAGAGCTGACACAACTGGAGTGCTGCAGTGAGTTCCTTAGGATGGACAGACGAGGAGGGAGAGTTGCCCTTTATGTGAGAGAGCAGCTGGAGAGCATGGAGCTCTGCCTGGGGATGGATGACAAGCCAGCTGGGAGTTTGAGTCAGGATTAGTGGGCAGACTGACATGGACATCATTGCTGTGGGTGTCTGCTACAGGCCGCCTAGATAGGAGGATGTAGAGGATGAGGCTTTTCTTCAGGCAACTGGAAGAAGCCTTATATATGCAGGCCCAGTTTTGAAACAAGTCCCCTAGTTCTATTTCCAATCCAGAGAACTCCTGATTGTTACAGGGGTTTCAAACTCAAATTGAAAGTTCTGCCCTTTTTCCTTTTGATAGGGAATTCAGCAGATTGAACAGCATTGGTACAAAAATTGATCTTTTGGCAAGGTGCTTAATAATTACACCTCTACCAGACTAGAGGGGGGAGGAGTTTTGGGGTGATTAATAAACAGAATGTCAGCAGAAGCATGCCTAATGTCTGAAGGCACCGTAAGATACCACTGCAAGGATAAGTTTGTGTCCTGTGAGGACGTATTGATGGCTTTAGTCACTTGTTTTTTTCTGGAAATTAATTCAAAGCTGAACTCTCTTTTTAGTAAAAATTAGTATCTATTAAAAGGGAGGGGAGAGGGGGGCTGAGGCTATAACTTAAGGAGATTCGAATTAGCTAGTAAGACTTGCTCAGATAAAAGTGGAGGTCAAGGCTTGACGAGGATGAACTTTTCAGACAACCAATTTCAGATGTAGTCAAGTCTTACACACAGAGGGAGTGACAACTTACTCTTTTGAGAAAGCTATTTAAGAGAAAAGACAGAAATAAAACAGGATGGCTGAGATCTGTACCTTGTTGTTAACCTTATAGCCTTTATATAGCTTGAAAGAAATATCTAATGTGTTTAGTTTTCTCCCTTTGCTTAGTTTCTTCAAACAGCAGTTAAAAGGGTACTGAGTATCAACAAAGTGATGGCCTTTGAATCACCATTCCTCTTCAGAGCTCTTCCTGCAGTTGTGGCTGTAGGAGAGATTGCCTCTTCTCTAGAAGGAATATCTGAAAGATACTCCGAGTCTGTGTTAGAGAAATAGCATATTCTATTTCAGGTACCTCTCAGCCTGAGAGAGGTTGAGAGTCTTTACCTCACCATGGAGTGTGAAATGTTGCCAGAAGATAATACATGTATATTAACTCTGCATGTGAAAGCGGGGGGGAAGTTATTTGGTTACTTCCTGATGTCTGCATCTGGTTGCTCGTCTGTCATTGACATTAGACCTTGTCACTACTTCAATACCATGAGCCGATATTTACCCTGAGTAATTCTACTCTTTAATGCTTTCCAAGTGCTAGTTGTCCAATTGCAAATGTTAACTATGCATCTCGTTTCCACTGAGAAGTACTCTAGAGTTTTTCTAGATCTCTTCCAACACTCATCCTGTGTTTTCCCCATCATTGTATTTTCCGTGATAGTACAAGTTATCTAATACATTTAATTACAGTTACTTGAACTTATTTTAGTTCTTCTTCTCCTTTTATATGTGGCTAACTTTCTTGGTGGTTTATCAGTCTGTACCACTGTTGCTGTTTATAGTTAAGGATAATGACTCAGTACGTTTCTGTTTGGCAATAAGTTGCTCAGAATTCCAACAGCTTTTACCCACGTTCACACACCTTTCTTTTGCCCTACATGCCACTAAACCAACATTCAACCAACTTCATGGTAACAGTGGCTTTACACTGAGGTTGCCACACTGTGGCTGTCTTAATACCATGTATTGGAGGTTCTCTGACTCCTGTCTTTATTACTATGAAAGACAGAGAAATTCAGGAGACAGGGAGGCGGGATGCATGCCTTCTGGGCCAGCGCTAAGCTGGGAGAAACTGTTACTGATATCAACTGTGCTGTGCTTTAACCCAGCAAGCCTTCTTCTGGGTTCCTGGTGACTTAATTGCTGCCTGATTTCATCCTTACCTTTCTTTCTGGTAACAGGACTGATCCACATAGCTGTTTCTACATATACAGTGCTGAATGGGCTTTTTCATACTTTCCGTAGAGACAAATTCATTTTCTCTTGCTGATCGCAGAACATGATTCCCTAAATGTGCTATCTGTTCTGATAGCACGGCAGCTTTATTAACTTAAATTAGAAGAAAACATTGTTCACGTTGTTCCTGTTCTATGTGGTATATTCAGGATATCATACAACTTCTCCATTAGCTATCAATTACTGTACTATTTTTAGAATGAAATGTGTATTTGAACATCAGATTTTAAATCAAGGAGTAAAAATTTAAAACAACTAACAAAGGGTAGCAGAGGGAAAAATGAGATGTATTACAGTGAGCAGATGTATTTGAGTGGAAAAAATTAACGCATTACTTTTTTAAAGGACACTTATGGGATGAACGAGATAAATGGTAGTCTCTATCTGTGCATTTTTCGTAATTGTGCAAGAAAATTTGATTTGTGATTAGACAATTGTTAACTCTTCCAATATGTTAAAAATAGTAGCGTTATCACTGTTTTAATGTTATATTAAATAGTTTTGGCACATCTTAGTAGTTGATGGAGGGCATTTATGCATTTCCTTCCTAGGCCTCAAGTACTTTTGTTACTTAGCATTCTGTGTAGCAATTACTTACCGTGTAATTTTTTTCCACAGTGAGGGCCATGGGAAGTTGACGGTATTTTCAGTGAAAGCTATGTTAGCAACAATGTGTGGTGGTAAAATACTGGACAAACTAAGATGTAAGTATTTTCAAGCAAATCAAACTAATGAAATATTTTCTTTCCATTACTGGCCACATATGTTTTGTTGTATTAAGTTCTGAAAGTTAACTTCTTTGCCTGTTCAGCAATCTTTATACTGAAATGAAGCTTGCTGTATTAATGTTGTTGTTACACATGCCATCTGCTGGCCATAAAACATACTGGGTTTGTTACTGAGTAGGCTTTACAAGTACATTTGTTTATTTTTAAATGCTTGGGCACTTCTTTAAAAGTAAAACTTCAGGTCTTATTTTTCTGATAGTAATGTCAAATTTGTTGCCATTTTCCCTATTCTGAGGATGTTGGGGGGCTTCTGTATATCTTCTGCTTCATCTGAGGCACTCGCTGCATCTTCTAATTCTGTAATTCCAGCTTCTCAGTTCTTATTTTTTAACTTTTTTTTATTCTCTCTTAATCAATCTTACTTTCTTTTTTCTTGTTTCCATGAGTCTTCTGCTATAGCAGTAGAGAATGAGTGATATCCATAAATATTGGTTTTGTCCTTTAGTAGTAATTCTCGTTCTTCTATCTTTCTTAGTGCCAAGGTATACTGTTGTTATGGGTGTTTCTTCATTTCTTTTCTACCCTGAAAAGTTGGGAAGTTAATCTTACTGTCAGTGCCAGATTTTACTGTTCGGGTCTTGTCTTTTTCACCTCGCCCTAAATTCCTTTTGTGAAAGTTACCTTGTAATAATTAATTCCTCCTAATCTCCATGATTGTCATTCACTGTAAATAATTTTTTTAGTTTTCTACATCGTTAAGCTTCTTTAATATTTGCTTTAAAACTAGCAATGTGAAATACTAGTGTGCTGAATTGAACTGCATGACAAGATCTGAAAAATAGTGAGAAATTATTGCATACACATATTAATATTAAGGCTGCACGTGTTTCAGTACCGGGAAATGCTGGGTTTTTTATCTGGTAGTAACCACAAAACTCTCAGACTAAGAACAAAGCTGCAGGTAATTAAAGATTACTGTTAAGTAAAGGGGACATGCATATTGTGACAGAGGATATTTAAGACTTCTTAAGCATTTTTAACAAATGCATTACCTCTATAAAATACGCAAGATCAAATTTTGAGGGGGGGAAGATAGAGACTGTATCTCCTCAGCAAAAGATTACATTTTTTGATTCAATTAAGGTAAGATTTGAGGAGGTTACAGTAAATGAACAGTTCAGCACAGGCCTGGGACAGAAAAGGAGCATTATTTCTAGAATTAAGACAGTACTGAAACACATCAAGAAAATGGCAATGTGACCTTTTAGCGGAAAAGGCAATTAACCACTGGAATTAAATGTTATAGGAATCAGTAAATTTTTGATATTTTCAGACAAAGACCTAGATATCGTTCTGGAAGTTATATTAAGCCTCAAATTATTTATTCAAAAGGTGGCTAGTTAAGATGCTTTCATCTTAAGGACACCTTATTTAATAGTCCTATTTAACAGGTATGTCTAGTCTTAAAACTTAAAATTTGTGCATTTAATGTACTTTTCTCTCTCTCTGTCTTTTCATGTGTCTGCTTTTCTTCACAGCGTTTGAAGCTTCCTTTTTTCTTATTCTATTGGCTCCTGTTTCCTTTGCCACTGAAACTTTCTTCTTTATGAAAATTTTTAACTGATGTTCATACACATCGAAGGAAAGGCTTTTGGCTGCTTTCACTGAATAGTGCTGCTTATTGTAGCTTTGTTATATTCTGGTTGTCATGCCTTTTGCTTATTCTTTCTTGTATCTTACCAGCTGACCTCTAGTTTGCATTATACTTCTGGGATCTTTCCTCCAGTATCTGCTGTCCCTTTTTTCTTGCTGCACTTCTCTTTGGATGTGGAGCATCATTTTCGAAGAGCATGTGACTTTGTATTTGATGTGTTTTGGACAGTAGCACTTCTGTCTTTTTTCTAATTCAGTGTTAAAACTCAGTTCCTCTCCTTGCCTTTTCAGTATGTCACTCACACTGACTTCCCACCATTTGATGCTTCTGGGCTAGTTCTTATGACAGAGTACTAACTGTTGACCACAACTATTTAAAACCCGGTTTTGGTGAGGGTATTTTTGTTGTTCTGTCAGGTATAATATCTTACGAGTCAACTGACAAAAATTTCTTTATCCATAACTGTAACAGTAATGCTGATTTGCCACTGCTTTGTACGGTCATGGCACTTTCTTCACGTGCACCATCTGCTGTGGAGTCTCCTCTGTCGCTTCTAGATACTGCTTTGTCCCCTCATGCGCTCATTGTTGTCTCTGCTTAGTTGGAGAGAAAGACTGGAACCACCTCACTACTATTCTATAAAATGCTCACAGTGCCATGTGCAAGGTTAGACATAGAGGCAGACTCTTGGCACACGATTGTCCAGGAAGAGGGGATTTTGGCTAATTTGGAATTGAGATTTTAGGAGTATAGGAAATCTGTGCAGGAGGGAAAAGCTTTTTCTAAACCAGGATAGAATTAAGCTGTTGACTTTTCAGACAAGGCCATAGGACAGCATTCTGT
>VYZV01045469.1:264-12084 GCA_013401275.1 Pandion haliaetus
ACCAAAAGTCTGAGCAAGGAGTGACTGATCTGCCTGGGATTCTTCAGCTTAGAAAATAAAGGAGCAAGGTGGGATCTAATAGAAGTCTACAAATCACGAGTGGCAGGGGTACGTGGATACTGGTTGCCATCTCTAACAGTACAAGAACTAGGGGCTGTCAAATGAAGTCAGCAGGAATCATGTTCAAAATGAAGAAAAGTGGACTTCTGGCCAACAGATGCTTTGGATGTAAAAAAGGTCTGAACATGGCTTTAAGAGGAGACAGGGCAAATACCTGGAAGGGACAGCTCTATTGAAGGTTACTAAATGGACACACCAAGCTCAGGAAATATTTGAGCTTCAAATAATTACAGACTGGGAAAGTACTCAAAGAAAGTATCGTGGATGTTTGCCCCTGTTCTTAACTTACACGTGAGGTCTGATTATGGCCATTGTTGAAGACCAGATGCTGAACCAGATGGCCATTCTGCAGGTCTTATATACCTATCTGCTACAGTTAAGGTTTTGCCAACATATTTTAACCCTTGGTATCTAAGATCTTGGTGGTTTTTTCTTACCTAGTTGGTCTTCCAGGTTCCAAATATAGTGCTGATATTTCCAGACTTCTTCCAGATCATCTTGCTAGTGGTATCTGGAGAATTAATACAGTGGATTTTGGTGTGATTGGAACAGGACTTTTGAAACAAAAATTCAGAGGACATTGGGTCCTTTTTCCACACCTCGAAGTATTATTGTGAAAATGACTGCATCTTCCTTTGTTTCCATCTGTTATTTCTGTGGTAGTAAGTTTCCAAATATGCTGAAAAGAACTGTGGACTTTCTGTATTGGCTATTATTAATATATTGCTTTGCTACTCATCCCTAAACATCTCTCTTAAACTATCTTTCTCTGGACGTATAAGCCTCAGTTTCCAAGCTAAATTTCATTTAGTTATCTTTATCACAAACACTAACCACTAGTTTTGCTTGTTAGTTCTTCTGGGGCTTTTTTAGCCTTTCACAAAGGCCAGAGAACACCGCCATTCAGGAATCTTACCAGCAAACTTTTGATCCTTGATACGTGTGATACAAGAACAGTGCAAGTCTCACATCTCTGTCTTTGGTAGAATGCAAGGCAAGTACATAAAATACTTGCTTGTTATAATGCTTACTAGTAAGTGTTGCTATTAAGTCATCAGCTAATTTCTGATTCTGTGAAAGAAGCATGTTTTGGGCAGAAATTTTCCAGGCCTAGGTTTGTTACAAAGTAAATTGTTTGCTGAATAAAAAGCTTTTAAGCAGATAGACAGCTGAAAGGTCTGAAATTCAACAGTTGTGGTTTGCATGGAAATTGTCTTTATTGTGGTGTTGTCTATAGGTTTTTTGTTTTGGCCTTCAGTTTCAGTTGTCTCCTTTGCACTGCTGCAGCCATCTTGTTTAGTCTTTGACATTAGAAAACAATCAGAAAACCAGTGTTGCCAAGTACAAATGCATCTCATTTTTACAGTTCAGATGTTTTTTCCTTATATGATGAACTTTATAGAGAGGCTGCTGCATGATACCTTTCAAATATGGCCAGCTCTGCCAAATTTGATAAAAGGAGCATTTTGGCCAGACATTATTGTTGCTGCCATTATGAGTTCCACCATTGCCAGGCCTTCTGGGCTAAAGCAGCACAATTTTCTGCCTTCATATTTAAGGGGCTAAGTGGCATAAAAGAGAAACCTTGCATTTGTCTAGGTGCACAGCAGAAAGAAGCAGGTGCATATACAACAATGCAGAGACTCAGCAGAAGAGAGGTAGTATCTCTAGGATTTCCAATATTGTCTAAAAAACCCTCCAAGTAGAGCTGAGAAATAGCTGCAAACTGGATTGTGTCAAAGAATAGAAGAGATTTAGCAGATTGAGAGACCAAGAAGCAGAAGCCAACTCCATGTGAAAGACTAAGCACAGCTCAGAACCTAAAGGAAGGTGGAGGTGAGTACAGAGGTGTACAGACCCAGTCAAGGAGGTATCAGTGCAAGGTTGCAGGCTGGACATTTGGTGGGTGGAAATTAGTAACATTTTTAGGTATTGTAATTCCCTATCAAGCTGTGATGCTGGGGCTTCGTTGAACATGCTTAGTTGAAATAACACCTGTCCTAAGCCATCCTATAAAACAGGCTTCTGGAAGGGCTTCTGAAGTTGATTTACTTAGTTACCCCACGTAGTTTGCTTTTCATGCGTGCTCTGGTTTCACTCAGGGCTGGAAATGAGAGTTGTCAGGAAGGCTAGTTTTGTGGTGCACAAGGAAATGCAAGAGCTTGCCGATGGAAACCTTTGGTGAGATTTTGTTAAAAATGTATTCATATAAATTCAAGAGATGAGCCAAATAAGTCAAATTCCTCATTCATTTTGTGATGCACCAGTGAAGCTTTACATGACATGACAACCTGGGGATGATACAGAGTAAGATTGCAATCAAAATCAATTGTCACAAGCTGGTTGCAAGACAAGCACCAGTTCTAATATTTGTGTCCGTGCTTTCAGACAACAAACTGTAGCTTTTAGCTGGCAAGGTTAGATAGACCAAAAGATGGCAGGGTGTGTTTTTAACCATGTGTGTGTTTTTTGGGGAGCTTCGGTCTCTTTTCCTACCTCATCTCTGCAGCTGCTTCCAGGCAGTCAATATTTTGAACATGGCAAGGTGTGCTTTTTCTTTATTGCCAAACTGGTGACGTGGCTTCCAAGAGAAAAGAGATGGTGGGTTGTTTTGGTTTTCAAAACTTCCGCTACTATTTTTCTTTTCCCCTCTCTACACATCCTTTGCACTCAACAAAATGATTGGATTCAAAAGAAAACATGCTCAGAAGTCAGAGTCTTTTTTGCAGTATTTATAAGTGAAAGTGCAATCCAGCTGTTGGCAAATCATAACCTCATTGTTTTGGCAACGCTGTTTCATTTACTTTTTTTTCTTTTATACTAACTTGTTTGCTCAGGTATTGGAATTCAGAGTTTTTCCTTCTTTTTAGAAATTCACACCCTTTCTGGCAAGGTTTGAACTGGTTTTATTGCTTACAATTATACCTACAGGTAAAATAAATACTTTCCCACGGATGTGCTGGAATCCGGTATGGTTATAAGCTGATGTAGCTGTAAGAGCTGAGTTGTACAACTAGTATTTCTGCTGTTCTGTCTTTTCCTTCTGACAGTTCTTAAAGACACAGAGCTTGAATCTGTTCTTGCTTTTAGTAATCAGAGCAATTGTTTTTAAAGGTTGCAGGGTCTCATCCATGCAAAGCTGGTGTGGATGAGAAAAGAACCAAATAACTTGTAAAGACCTCTAAAGGAAACCTAATGTGACTTTGCAACACAAATATTGCTATGGCCTTTAGCGCATAACTGAGCAGAGCTCTATAGAGGGCATGCAAAAATGACATTGGAAGAACCTTTTAATGTCACAAAGGCAGGCATGGAAAAGTTAGGAAATGCTCTAATTAAGGTTGCCTGTGTAATTCATTATGATTCATTTTTTAATTATCTGATCACATACTATTTTTTCCGCAGAGCTCTCTACCTCTGTGCACAGGATGTTCAGAGCACTCTTAATGAGCAGCTATTCAGTAGTTCGTTTTATCTTCATTGTTCCATGTGTGGCCCAAGGCCTTATTTACTGCATGCTATTAAATCCTGTTTTGAGGGCTAAATCCATAAAAAGACTTTGGCCTGGTGACCTTGTGTGCTGAAGTATCTAACTTTTTGGCCCCCTGCTGTCTAGCGTTGAGAGGTAGAGTTTATGACCCAGGTGTGCTGTTGCAGCTGTATTGCCATCAGAGCAGGGCTAGTTCTCTGGCCTAGTACTGTGGTGTGTTGTGCGGACGTGCCAGTCCCAGCCACCCCTAGCTCAGGTAACTTTAGTAAGTTCATGACATTCTGTGGCATCAACCTACTGTTACACAAAATTCAAATAAGTATCTCCTTTCATTACACAGTTAAATGGGAGTCTAGGATTTGTGACTCATGCATCCTGTTTTCAGCAATGCCACTTACGTGCTGAAAAGCATTGGAAAAGTATCTCAGCAGTTGTGGCCCAATTTTCCTCGCTGTAGAGTGGGAATAATGACATGGGCCAAACCATGTCACCGAGGTGTTCTCTGGCTCCTGGGTTTAAAAGTCCTTTGGAGTCTTGGATGTAAAATGTTAGGGAAAGACAATGTATTGCTTCTTCACCCAAAACTGAAGGTCAAAGTTCTGGAAATATCCCCTTGTCTCACTGCCTGAACTAGATTTACGTTAGAACTCTTGGCGATTCATTTTTTCCGTAACAAAATGGGCTACTTCTAGTGCTCTTTAAACTGGGATCTTCCAGAGTCATCCCAGAAGACCCACCAACACATTTGAGAGAAGACACAAGAGAATTGCAGAGAGATAGTGGAGCACGCAGTTTTCTTCTCAGTTCAAACTGTCAAGATTATGTCTGTAGCCTAACACAATAAGCCATGGATGATTCTTTAACCTGGAGATCAAAGAACATGGCGTGACTCATCCCTACGGCTAAACTCACCTTTCTGCCCTCCCAAAAGGCCAAGACACGTTGGCCATGCTGCCTGGTGGAAACAACAGGTGACCTTTGCTCTCTCAGATCATGCTTAAGCAAATCTGGGAGAACAGTAGTTGGCAAGAGCCAAAACCATGTTTGTGAGTAGGCTAACAATGGTGTAGACAGCCATGGACCAGGCTTGCACCTATGCTCTGGTTCTATTTACTTTATCAATATAGACATAGCCTGGGAGGTGTGTAGGGTGTTCAGCTTTCTATAAATGCATTTGTCACAGTGAATGTGGGGAAATCTTTACGGTCTGACACGTTTCATTGTTTTACCTCTGGGTAGTTTAGAAGCGTCTGGACTGTACACATCAAACTCCTTGTGGTCAGAGCCGACTAGAAATCTTGTGATGTAATGACAGTAAAACCAGTAGTCTTTGGTAGAGTTGTGGGAATGTACCAATTCTAATGTTTTATTCAGGAGAAATTTTGCAAGATAGGAATGTAATTTCTGATAGGTGAATAAAGGTTTTCCTCTTTCCAGAATATCACTGGGTTTTGTATTTCAGAGAGGGAGGAAGGGTCAAGAAATAGCTACTTGAACCTGAATCTCTTGCAGTTTAAGATGATATCCAACCATGGAATCACTTGCTATATGATTATTTTTCTGTTCTTTTTTGAAGTTAGAGGTGGCAGGGATGGTCATTTTCTGTTTCGGGGGCAGGTCGGGGCAGGAATGTCGAGAGATCACTGGAGTTTTTCCTTAATGGGGTTTTGATGATGTTTTCAAGGGCAGAGAAACAATTTGCTGCTTATTTCTACCCTGAGGCCTTGCCAGTGTGACCTCATGTTCTTTTTCAGCCAAAAGCTGCATTGATTTTCTGCATTGATTTTTCTTTCATTTATATTTAATCCAAATTCAAAAGTGTGTAAATGATACTTGAATTGTTCCTCCTGTGTTAAAATATTGGAAATTTTCATTGAAATGACTGAGAATAACGCTTCCAAGCGTATGCATTAATATAGCAAGTCAAGTAGACCACAGTTAATATCTGTAATAAGAACAGATCTGTGAGAAGCAGGCTTGCTTGTCCAAAATGAGCATACATTTCTGGAAACAAAACTTTCTTCCTCCACTAAGGGCCTGATTGCTGTTTAATTTAATCCTTGGTGGGCCAACACATGCGAAACAACCTACATAGTGAGGAACGATCTATATAAGTCTCCAAGGTTCAAACCTTGGATTAATGCAGGTTAGCAATCTTGCGTATTGTATAATTGATCTTTACAGCAGGATAGATTTTTTTTTTTTTTTAATCTAGGAAAGAAACAAAATCTGTGCTAAATACATTTTCCAGAAAACGGGACTCAGACCTGAACCAAGTTGTACTCATTTCTCTCTGAAGTCCCTAGTGCTTTGCCTCTGACTCCTTCCTTCAGACTGATCAGGAACTGGATTTCAGTGTTGCTAGTACTGACCATGTCCCTGTTTTGCACAATTCTTTGTGAATCTGATTTGGGGACCTATGACCAGTGCTCAGATACTTTCCTGATCTTTATTCAAACCGTCCTGAACCTCCTTGGTTTCTATAAATGCGATGATTCAGCCTGACTGGATCCTTGTTGAAGGCTATGACACAACTTGGGTTAACTTCAGAATCAGCCCTGCTGGCAGAACAGACTTTCTTGCGAGATTTATAGTACTTCCTGCTTCTAGCTGGGCTGCAAATAGAACAAGAACAGCCTTTCTCATAGTATCTTGGCACTGCTCCTTCTAGAGGGAACCCAGAACAAACAGGGTACAATGAAAAATACCAAAGTTTCATGAACTTCTTAAAAAAAAAAAAAAAAAAAAAAATTGGTGGACTTTTCTTCGGTTGTTGCATACTTTATTCATGCCAGTTCACTCACCATTAACTTTTATGAAAGTATATATAGTGAATACATAAAGTTATAACTCTATGGACTAGATATAATTCAAGTTGCCTTGAAAAGGTGATGTTTTGGCACATCAAACTCTTAATGTTAGCAACTCTTTTGCTTTTCTTAGTGTTTCATTTGCACTGTCACTTGTACTTGAGTCCATCATTGAGTACCTTTTTACCAGTGAGCTAAAACATTTAAAATAGGCAGTCCCTGTACACCTGCCTGAGACAGATTAATGTCAATGAACATTAAAGTGACCTGCTGAAGACTGCAAAAGGGGGAGTTAAAGGAACAGGAAATCAAGGACTCCTAAAATCTTGTCAGGTTTAAAAAACAGGATGCAAATTCCATTGAAAGGAATAGAGGTATCTTTTTTATTAACTTCATTAGCCTTCACATAAAACTCTGAATACCATGCATGACTTTTCTCCTGTGAAACAGAACTTCATACTTATGAAATATGGGCAGACAAAGAATTTAAAACTTAAGCAGAAAACTGGGATGATGTGCATCAGAAATAGTTGCAAAACAATAAGACATATTATTACCTTAGCTCGTCTGAATTTGTTTAAAAATTGTGTGCCACCCTCATATGCATATTAGCAAAAAACAGTAGCTAAACAGGTTAATCAAAATCACCTAAGTCCCAAAGTACTCAAGTTTAAAACCTGCTAACACTAAAAATACACTCTTCAGCTCCCCACCTGACACAGAAGCACATGTAAACAAGCAGACTTTAATAATAAATGCAGATGTTAAAAAATAGTGTTTACATTTACAGTCATGAGCCCTGCATTTCTATTCACAAGCCATGTGGTTTCTCTCCTGACACTTTGCTAAAAAAAAAAAATCTTTCTAAAGCTTCTGTGACTCGGGCTGATCTCCAGCTCATTTCAATATAACCTAAGTGATATCCCTTCTCATTCTGCTAAGATCCTTATAACTGTAGGTCCATAATTAATGAACTGTAAGGCTCCTTCCTTTGCTTCTGGTAGACAGCTATATGCGTGTAGCTATGTTTTTCCTTACCACCAAGACAAATGGTAGTAAAAGACTGGGTCTTTTTTGTCCGATTGACAAGAGTTCTTTTCTCCTCACCTTTGCATGTCATTTTTTAACACCAGTGAATAAGAAAGTTAGAGGATGATCAGGTAGGTGAAGCTGAAGACAGTAGTGTAAAGTCAGAATGAGGGATCAGGCATTCAGTTGCCTCATTGTCAGAGCTGTTTAGCAGGGACAGTGCATGAGCAAGGTCTGAAAGATCAGGTCCACTGAATGAAAGTATCCATCCATTTCCTATATAGCAAAGTACATATTAGTTACTTTTTTGTAAGAAACCCATCCTGCACATTCTCCAAATGTAAGTTTGCTAGTCGCCTTTATTTTATTTTAGAAATTTGTATACCTTGGGAGACCCCAGTGCTCTCCCCTAATCCATCCCTTTTTTACCCTCTTCTAAAATAAGTAGAAACATTCACATGTGAAATAAACCCCATTAAATAATTTAATAGGGGAAAATAAATCCTAAATCCTTAAATGGGAGGAAATATTCAATAAAAATTGAATACAAGAATAAGGACTTGTTGTTTTTATTGTATTGTTCCTTCAAAATATCCACTTGCAAACAAATATTTGTCAAAAGGACCACTCCAGGCCAAGCACTATTAACTCCATAATGACAGCCTTTGGGTGGCTGAGGACACTTCGCCCCAGACCGGTATTTCACAGTGCACCCAAGGCATGCAATTGTGACAACAATGTGTACCCTGCTGTGCCTCATGGCTCACTTAACATACAGTTTCCTGTATGAATCAACTGTTTCCTTAGCTCTCCTTTCAGTTTAAACCCTGGTCCTCAAGTACCTCTTACCCGTCCTAGTTACTCAAAAGGTAATATCAAAAGGAATTAATTTACTATAAATTATAGGCTCAACATTTACTTTATGTTATATTCATAAGTGGGCAACAAATGGACACACTACGGAGAAACTGATATAAATGGACTGCTTTGTGATTGTTATTAAAAAATTAAATGCATTTGTTTTACTAGTTTTCAATTTTATGCAATATAATTGTGGTAAAAGGTAACAATTAAGCGACACCCTAGTAACACACTCATAAAAACCCCCATGTTTTTGTCTTAAAGTAATAGGAGTAGAATTAAAGACTTGCAGCTATTTGGATGTAACAATAACATTCAACTCTCCTTTGTAACTGCTAATGGATTTCTTCTCCAGTATGCCTCAGAGAAAATTATTTTCCTTGCTTTAGTGAGATGAGAAGAGACTTAGAAAGGCTGGGAATCTGTTTGTCTTTCCTCTTACTTGGATATAAATCAGCTAGATCAGCCTTCAAGCCAATGGAGTTTAAGACAGGTTTAAATTGTTACTCATGAGATATGAGGTTTCGCAGACAGTTATACAGCTGCTCTGAAGGGTCTCCATCATCTCTTGGCACAAAGCAGGGTGAAGAGCCTTTACAGCAGCTGTGTGGCAGCCAGAGAAACCCTTAGTAAGACTCTTGGTATAAAGCAAGGGTTCCCAAACTGTGATATGCATACCATTGGTGGTACGCAAACCACTTCCAGATGGTAGACGAAGGCAGCTTCTCCATTCCTATGTGAAGTTGCTTATAAAGCTATGGGGTAAGTATTTCCACTCAGTTACTGGAAGTCATTCTGTGACTTTCTGCAGACACCCTGTGGCACAAATCAGTTCCTGCCTGTAGCGGTTAACTCGGGTAACTGGCAGTGTGGAGGCACTGACCCGAGCTGTGAGTAGGTGTCTTGGCACAAGCTGTGACCACCTGGTAGCTGGTGAGGATGGACCAGTTGGGTGAGTGAATGCTGCAGGCAGGGCGGGCTGGAGATGAAGGTTCCTTATGTGTGGGCATGACATGGTCATGAAACTGGGAGCAGCAGTGTCCTTACCTCTGCTGATACCAGTGCCTACTGATGCCAGTGGGTTTCATTCAGACTGAGTTAGAAATCCTCAGCACGCTAAGTTAATAAGCCCTTAGCACAGAGGACTAATCTAGCTAGAAAATAATGTGCTAGAGCACTTGTGCCTCAGATCCGTAGGACACTGAGTATAGGATCTGACCTGAGTACACTCTCAAGTGCAGGTAAAGTGCATGTCTGAAACAGCTATAAAACTACTTTGGCCTCATAATGTTTTTGCTTACTGCTCCAGAATAAAGTAACTGAGACAGTCAGTAAGAGAGACCTGAGGCTTTCATCTAGGTGTCTGGCTGTGCACTTCTGTGTCAGTAAGGACAGTGTTGTTCACTGGTGTTCAGCAATGCCTGAGCTAGGAGGGAGTGGA
The DNA here is from genome assembly GCA_013401275.1 of Pandion haliaetus. Taxonomy (NCBI): domain Eukaryota; kingdom Metazoa; phylum Chordata; class Aves; order Accipitriformes; family Pandionidae; genus Pandion; species Pandion haliaetus. Next base: position 10,016 of record VYZV01045469.1, read on the forward strand.
GCTAGACAGACACAGTGTGACCATGTCAGTATAGGGCAAAGACTGAGCTGATTAACCTGGCTAAGAGGTCTTTGCCAGTGATGCCTTTGCTTTGTGGTCTGCAGGGTCACGATGGTTTTTTTTTCAGTTGTCATTGGTGTTATCACCACACACCAGCTCACCTCAGCCAGGGCTCTTCCTGGGATTTCCTGCTGATCCTTGTGCTTCCTCTGTTAATCCATGTGGTTCTTTTCTTCATGTGAGGAAAGTCTTCTTTTATTTGTCAGTTCATTTTAAAATACTTTTCAATGGCAGCACAATGTACTTCATTTGAGGAGAAGATACTACTTAAGATAGCTTTCTAGATACACTTTTGTAGATTTTTTTTAAGTAGCATTGCACAATTTACTTTTCCCCCATTGTTTTCTCTGTCCATGATACTGTGTCGGATTTCTGATCTTGTACTAATTTAATGACAATTGATTATTGCAGTGGTGTTATTCTTTCAGCAGTGAAATAGGCAACACAGTTTTAATCTTTGGGAAATGCGGATGTTCAGATATTTCAAAGATAATATTTTTCAGCACTGAACTGAAAAGGAAGTGTAGTGAACTATTACTGAAATGCATTTGTCTCTGTGGTAATGTGGTGGCCTTAGTTGGCAAGTGATGCCTAAGGTATGCACGACAAAATACAGAATGTAATTAGGTGAATTCTATTTTGCTCTTGTGTTTCTTTACCAAAAATTTCTCTGGACCTTTTGTGATCAGCAGGATTTTTGGTTTACATCTCATTGGTACATTACACCTGAATCACGTAGATCTCCCACACCACTAGCTTTTGACCATGCCTGTGGAAAGCTTACCGCTGCTAACTATAATAAATAGATTTTCTTTCTTAGAAAACCTCCAACACAGTTTTTAGATTGAGCCAGTTTGCATATTTTCACGCTGGTTGATTCTTCCACTGTGAAATAATCAGCATCTCTTTTTTTTTTTTTTTTTTTTTTTTAAAAAAACCCCCCCATTTTTTTTTTTTTTTTTTTTTTTTTTTTTAACAAAAACCCCCCCCTTTTTTTTTTTTTTTTTGCCTACTGTTCCTTTAGTCTCCCATGAGAGCTTTAGGAGCTTTAGGCCTAAATTGAGAACCTTTTCTATTGTACTGCTTCCTAGTCCAGATCCCTTCTCATACCCTCTTTTCTGCTGTAGTATCGCAGTGCTTCCCAGTAGTGAGTTAAGCAACATGACTAACATCTGTCACGTGTGGTTTGTTCTCTCTCTCATTCTCCCTCCAGGGAGTCTTTCCATTGACTTCAATGGGCTTTAGATCAGGCTCTAAATTAGTCTGAAGACTTTGGGATGAGTGTGTTTTTGGTTTTTGTTGTGTTGTGTTTTTTTTCCTTCAGTTTTGTAAATGTCTACTAACTTTGCCAACAACCAGCAAGTGGTAAAGACAACTAGAAAAGAAAGAATTAAAAAAAAAAAGGAGGAAATTGTTGCTAGGATTGGGACTATTAGATGGGGAGGGTTTTTTGTAACTTCTTACAGCTGCAGCAGTCGTTGCTGATGCTCTAGTGCTGCCCTTTCCCTACTTTTCTGTCTGTCTCAGATGGCAGGGAAAGCAGACTTGTAGTTCCGTCTGCTGGAACCTCTTCCCCACAGGAATAACAGTAATCATGTATTTTTCATAATGGAGGAGAGTTTGTGGTTATTAATTTCTATTTGTTCATCTGTGTCTTTCCATTAGCACAATGGTTGGGCTCACCTTCCTCAAATGACTTCTTTACATATCTAATTTCTTTTTTTTACACCCATTTTAGCTTCCTTTATGGACATAAGCTCTGCACATGCTTTTTGAACACATTCAGTGGAGCAGAAGGAACGGCTTATAGGTGTTCCTTGGAAATGTTCATTTGGGTGGATGCAGGGACAACACTAATCTTTGTCTCTCACTTGCATACATAGCAGCAGAGCCACTTGACCATTTTTAAACTGAAGAACCACCTAAAGTTTTCTGGGGGGAAAAATTTGACCCCATATACAGCGTTACCATAACAGTTTCCTTCTGCAACCAAATTTAAAAAAAAAAAA
>VYZV01045469.1:13296-30505 GCA_013401275.1 Pandion haliaetus
AGAAGTTGTGGATACCTCTCCATCCATAGAGACGCACTCGGTAGTCTGACCTATTCTTCAGGCAATCATCTCAGTTGTGGGTTATGAATGATGCTCGCAATGATAAAAGCCTGATCCTGTACTTGGGTGAATGTGAATTGGCAGCAACCCTACCCAAGCCAAGAGGACTAGTCTGCTGAAGGGAGACGGAAGCCCCTAGATAGGTCACTCAACAGCTGGATTAGTAACAGCTGAAAGTCCTCCAAGTTGCGGTCAGTCTGGCTTGGTTTGAACACCTCCATCTGACTCATTTCGTTTATCTGTGTTTACTGCGGTTGCCAGTGTGGTAGTTGATTACCTGCATCACTTGCTGATCTCTGTGAATCTGTAGCATGTTTCTGTTTTGAAATGCTACTTGTATTAGTGACATCATGTTTGTAGGGAGGAACGTTAGCTCCAGTGCAACATCTAGACAGCTTTTGGTACCTGGGCTGACTGTATGGAGAATTTCACTGTTGCACGCTGTTACGTTATTAACAGAGTTCCTGTTGGGACACTTTGGCCTGCGGAAGCAATCTTCCTACCCTGTATCTCCCAAAGTTATTTTTTGCATTTATTTGGAATAATTCTCTCTTGCTTTGCCTTGACACATTCACTGAATAAATAACACTGATAAATAAAATATGCATCAACATAAATTATAAGCAAGGCCCAATTTCTGAAACTAGTCTGGGTCAAAGGCTTGAGTTTTTAGAGAAGTGCCTCTGTAAATAGTTGTTATGCCAAATTTGTTCCAATTTTAACTCTCAGGGAGACTTACCTGGAGTCTTTTTGGAGAGGCAGCCTCTTTCAGTGGTCAGAGCCCAGGATGCAAACCCAGGAGTCCCAGGCTTCTCTCTAGTGCTGCTGAGTTGCTCTGCAACTTCAGAGTATTGTTTCATGTCTCTGCCTCTCGGCATTGCTATTTTTGAAGTGGGGAGTGGTAGTCCTTACATTTAAGACTGACCATTCAGAGTTGGCGTCAGTATTCAGCAGTTAATGTTTGTTGAGTGTTTGGCAGATATGAAATCCCGTATTCTCAGATGCATAGATTATAAAGCCAAGAGGTACTATTGTTCATCAAGGCTGACCTATTTACTGGAGGTGGGCCCAAATCTAGACATTGGATCAAACATACCAAAACTCTGGGGAAGCTCAATTCTGAATTCAGATCTGGATGTGAGCCTCATGGCTTAGTCCCATCTCTGTAAACACCAGACAGGAATACAAACAAACAATTTTGAATACAGGGAAAGCTTGGATCCAGAACTGAGCCTTGTTCCAAACTGTCCCAACCACTATAAATAGGTTTCCCATATCTCCAGTTATAAAACTCCAGAAGTTAAATTATTTTAGTGAAGCTTACATGTCTGTACAGAATATTGTTCTCAGCAAGGTTACAGTAGCAAGTTGAGGAGAATTTGATCCTCAGAATGCCGGAAAAAATCTGGAAAAGCTCCATTACCTTTTGTGTTACAGATTAGGATCTGGTTCACTATGTCTCTCTCCTGCTGTCTTTTTGTATCTCCTGATTTTAGTAAACAAGAAGGGAAGGAGGGAAAAGGAAGGAACTCATCATGGACTTTGAATGATGCAAACAGTTTAATTAGGAAATAATGCTAGATACTGTTTCCCTTCCTTTGCTGTTTTTCAAGCAGGATGCATCCTTAGGAAACAATAATAGAACTGAGGATTACAAAGCCTTTGTACACATTGCAGCCAAGTGGCCACACAGGAAAGTGATATACGGACAGGCGCTTGTGTAACATGAGCGGAAGTTATTCAACATTCCTTGAGGAAGCATAGGACTAACTCTTAGTATCAAGACAAATATTCCTGTCAAGCTGAAAGGGAAGATAATGCTGGACACCATTTCACATTGTCTCTCTTTGTGAAGTTTGCTGATCTTGTTCGCTTGAGCCTGGCTTCAAAATAATAGCATGAACTAAAAATAACTACACGTTTGGGCCTTAAAATGTCTCTGTGACACAAGGTCAAACAATAATGGGCATTTCCTACTCTTTAACCTTTGTAGCAGACAGAAGGAAAAGTGTTCAAAAGGGGCACTGCTGTAGAGGTCAACCTGAAACATTTGACCCTGAACTGTTTTGGTTCTTAAATTCTATATCCAGGAGAAGGTATGTGGAAGCCTGTGAGAGACCAGTTTTCAACTTCTGTATCTTGAATTTCTCTCTGTACTATTTATAACTGTCATGATGTTTCACTGCATAATAGCAGTGTTTGTAAATGCTTATGCAATTAAACCCTCACTAGCTGGGCTCTGTGAGCCAGATTCTAAAAACCAGAGCCCATGGTGCAGAAAGCCCTCATCAGACTGAATATATTTGGTCTATAAATTGCTGATAACTGGTGATCACAGCTGGGAGTCAGAATGCCTGTGGACTAGTCCATCTCCCTGCCGGTGTGCTGTGTGAAGGTTAGAAAGGTGCACCGCACTTCTGAACCTGTTTACCTCAGTTACTACTAAGCTACTGAAATTATGGGAAATTTCTTTTAAAATACACACCTAAAAGTCCTCATAGTTTTACACTGGGTTTTGGTAGAAATGAAAAGCCTTGAGGAATCATTCTGTTGTTCTCCTTTGGGGGTACATACCAGATAAACTTTTCATACATGGGTCTCTCATCAGAAATTAATTGCAAAAGCATGCTCTGATTATGCTCTTATCAGTACATTCAATGTTCAATATCTCTTGCATTTTCAAGCGTGATTCCTGTTCTTCCTCAATCAAATACTTCTGTTTTCCTGCTTTGATTGTGGAAAAAGTTAATTTAAAGATGGTATTAAACAATACGCCTAAAATATTGCTCTCTGTGCAGAGCTCTCTTGAAAGGAAAACTATTATCTGCTACTGCACCCTCTCTTTTTAGTCTTTGAGTACTGAATTTCTTAGTTCCCTCAATAGTATGCATAATTCTTACTCTAATGTCATATGCTTAACTCACCAGTCTGCCTACAGCTACTGCCTTTGAGCCCTTCAGAGGCTCTATCTTCAACCTAGCCTTTTACTTTTGAGACCCTGCATGACTTACAGGTACTCTTCCCTCTTGGCTTATCATAAAAGTGATTCTTCCCACTCATTATCTTTTGTATTTTCACACTGCTTCATCTGGAATGCAAATATCCACCAGGAGCTCAATCTTCCTTTGTATTTCCTAGTATCACACAAAGGGCAGTGAGAATTGATTTTGAGCGGAGAATATGGTTTTTGACTAATGGACATTTTTCAGAGAAAATGCTGAAAATCTACACAGCTTCATCTTTTACTTGAAACCTTAAAAGAATGAATTTTTCTAGGCCAAAATGAGAAACAAACAAACAAACCAGCAAACAAACCCTTGAGGCTTGGGGGGTTTGTTTCTTGTCCAAACCAACATTTCTTCTCTTTGCTTTCATGGACATGTTTTTTCTGTCCGTATTTCTACGTAGACTTTTACCTCTTTGGGACATCTTTTGTTAACACTTCAACATGTAGGCAGTTCACGTCAAGAGAAAGTCCTTCACCACCACTGCATTTCTGCTGATCGTTCTGCTTGCCTTCTCAGTCACTGCACATGGGGGTCCTTAAGTATAAAAAGGATCCAGAGGAAACCAAACTCTTCTGTTCCCTGTGATCAGCATTGAAAAATGCTTTTGCAATAGTCTGGTGGGATTTAAGCTATTTATTAAATACAAACCCTGATACCAAGTGGTGTATATGGAACAGATTCTCTTAGTCTTGGGAGCATGAAGGGAGAACGCAGCTCTGAAGCTGTCAGCAGTACGAGGCGAGAGCGACCAAGCTGTTCCTTGGCTCACGTCCCAAAGAGAGAATTGCCACCTCAGGGCTAGTGTTGTGGGGAGGAAACAGTGAAACAAGCAGTCCCATCAAACAACAATGTGAAGAAGGGGCTCTTGCAGGTGCAAGCCCTTCTGTTTCTGACTCTGTATGGGGCATTATGATCTTGTTTTGCTTGAGAGTCCAAAGACTCAGAAGTTAGCTCTGTACAGGGCTCCCAGAGATTAAATAAATTCAAAATGACATGCCCTGCATCCTTAGAGGTCATACCATTATGCATACCATTTTGTGCAGAACATTTGTTTATGATGAGATCTTTTATTGATGGCATCATTAGTATCTAAAGAGAGAGGGAAGATTGATTTGCTTTGACAGAGCATCAAATATTTTTGTTAGGGTATAAACACAAATTGTCATCCATGCAGAGACCTGCAGAGAAATTAAAAGTTAAATTACCTAAAAAATATTAAAAAAAAAAAAAAAATTTAAAAAAAAAGGAAAAAAATTTGCTCGGAACCAGATCTACTCAAGTTTGAAGTAAGTTTGTAATTTGAAGCACAAATAATGAATGAAATCATTACCTTGGTTTCTTACTTATCTGGCAAAAAATAGTTCTGATACAATTCTAAAATCAAAATCTGAGTTTATTTCAAACTGTTGCCATCTCGTTATGACAAATACAGGCTCACTGGGGCAGCTACTCATGGGACTTCAGGTACTTCTAAATTTATCTTGGTGCGGATGACAGGATGAGTTTTTTAATATTTATGTTGTGATTGTAGGGTTTTTTTATCCTACTATCAGTAGTTTGAATAATTTGGTTCTCATCCCAAGCTACATCAGAGAGTCAGTTTTCCCACTTCAGAATCTTTTTCTATCGTTTCCAAGCAGTATGATTGTTAGATGAGGTAGACAGAGGAGGATGTACATCTTTAATGCTGAGATGATAGTATCAGGCAAAAATGATGTACATTTCTTCTCCAAACCCAGAGTTTGTCAGGAATGATATTTGTTGTCACAACTGTAGGAAAAGTGAGCTCACAATTTAGTTAAATATGAATCTGAAATATGAATTTCTACATTTGAAACTGCGTTTCATCCGAAGACATAAAGCTTCAACCAGGCCTATTAATTTTATTTCACAGATTTGCATTAGGCAATATGACTCAAAAAGTTGGACGTAACTCAGGAGATCTTGGGCCTAATGCTGTCTCTGCCCTGACTTACTTTTCCTGCCTTGCAGTACCAGGCTGGAGTCTCAAAGCTCACTTGCTCTGCACAAGTCTATAAATGCACCACAAATTTCATGAGTCAAATTTGCCTTGCTGGAGCAGAGCAACTCTTCAGATTACTGTGATTAGTTTTCTTCCTACATTTTACAGGAATTAGCTGGGCTACTTCTGGTATTTCTGTGTCACTCTCTAGTGTGCAGGATAGTTTTCCTTTCAGTCAAACTCTATAGAGTACCCGAGACATTCATATATGCCAGCCCCTGTTACTTTCTGTTAGGACTAGTTGCATTAACTGGCTTGAAAGAGTATCCTTTAGCATCAGCTCCTGTTTCTCCCATCTGTGAAATGAGGAGAGCTCCCACTCTTTTGTAGTTCTGGATTTTGAGGATTTATATGTGATAAATTCCATGTAAATAATTAACTTAGTGTGAATGAATGATTTAACCTAGTGTGCAATATTATATTTTTCTTTTTTAAAAAATAAAAGCACTACTTATTTAGACATGTTGAGGCAGTTGTTTGGGTTGTGAAAGAAAGCCCTCTCTTCAAAGATGGATTAACGGCCCTTGGGGCTACACAGGGAAGATGGTGGAGAGGTGACAGTGGGTATATGCCAAGACTGAGAAAAATATACATTAAAACTGTGTTGAAAATGCCTGAATTGGTGTTTTAATTTATTCTGCCAAGATTCTTTCCTGATTCAATGAGCATGTCTGACTCGTACTGACTTGAATTGTCCGTGAGCAGAAGCCATCACATTATTTTCACCACGTCTAAGTCACATGTCTTTTGTACAGAGAGAGGAAGTGTTGCTTGTTGTTTTAGGATGGTGCTCTTTGGGAAAGTGAGCACATTTAGCAGGTTTTGCTCATGATGATGTTTTCTGGTGATTAGCTTTTCTCTGTGAAAGAGGGCAGGTCTTCTATTGATGGGGAGATCTTCCAACCAAGTCCACCTGTTGACTTCACCCTAGTATTACCTGTTCTCTTTGTAAGTCAGATCCTACGAATTGCTGATTTGCTCTACAATGGCCTTGGCACCTCTTGGGCCAATGAGAGGTGAGGATATATGGTGCCAGTCAAAAGATCCTCAGCACATTGCAGTATCAATACCTCTGGGCATATTGGATCACAGATTTAATTTCTTTGTGAGCTGCCAGTTAAATCTCGTCATGGCAATTTTTCCTCAAATTTTGTATTGAATAGCATGTATCTTATCTTCTTATCTCCCTGTGAAACAGTAACATGGAAGAGTGTTCAGGATCAATCTTGTACTTCGTGAAAATGACCTGGCAATAATCATTGGCCAGATCATTCTCACATATTTCAAAACAAAATGGAAAAAAACCCTCCCACCAGTGAAACACTTAGACTGAGTTTATCCCTAGGGAGATGATGAGAAACAAACAACACGTGACAGTTGTTAATCATATTGTGTAATATATTACTGGAAGGCTCTCAGACACTGCAGTGAAGGGCATAGTATTCAGAACAAAATACAGTGACTTTGATCTGAGGTTAATTTTGGGTTAAGCTGTGCAAAAAAATAACCAACAAACCCCAAACAAACCTCATTCTGTTACAAAGATAAAAATGACTAAAACCTTCACAGTGAACTTTATGAACAGGTATCTCAGTAGATGCAAGGAACATACAAAACCTAAGCAGCAGGGGTTATAAGCACATCTCTAGTATGATTATGTGCAAGAGTTAAAAGCAAACTAATAATGTGCACATTTCACAATATTTTATTACACATTCATTATTATTTATTGTATGTAATAAAATAGGTTTATTAATAATTCATTAACTTTTCTTCACTATTTGCAATTAGAACAAAATTTAATGTGCAATCTACCGGTGCCCAATGTAAGCCTTCAGTAACAGAATCTGAGAGTGACAGAGGACGTTCGTAGGAAGGCACCTCTGGTTGTCTAATCCCACCTCCTGCTCGGAGCAGGTCCAGTTACAGCAAGATGCTCAGGGGCTTGTTGAGTTTTTGACCTCTCTGAGGGTGGAGAGCTGCCAACCTCTCTGGGCTCCTGCTCCAGTGTCTGTCTGACCACACTTCTGGTAAAAAGTTGTTTTCTTTTATCTTGTTTGAATTTCCCATGTTGCAGCTTGTGCCCACCGCCTCTCATCTGAACCGCAGGCCTCTCTGAGCAAAGCCTGTCTCTGTCTTCCCTACACCTTCCCATTAGGTTCAGTACAGGTCGCTGATCTTTTACTGAATTTCGTTTGGAGCCAAATCACCTGTTGATTGGTTCTTTTTGTTTAAAAGACACTGACTTTTGCAGTTTCTGCTCATACAACACAACTTTCTGCATTCTCTTACTTATACCTCTACTACGAAGCACTTTTGGTGAGGGAATTATGAAGCCTGTAGAAAAACTGGGCGTGAGAAATGAATTATGTATACCAGCTTCCAAAGCTGTCTGCATGATATTCTGGAGCACACTGATTAGGATTCTACTTCTAAATCACTTTTGTTTTAATTGTTCTAATATAAGTGCAATTGTCACGTGAGCGATACGCTCCAATTAAGTGATGGATGCTTCACAAAACAATGTTATTCTATCAAACTACTGATTGGGCTAGCATTTTCCAAAAACCAGTATTGTTTTAGATGTTACATATTCTTAAGATACCAGGCAGTTTCTTTCTTTGGGAATTTTATATCGATTGATTCTGAATATTACTCTTTCTCCCCCTGACACCCCCCCCCCGCCCCGTGATTGTGGCTACCAAAGCACCCTTGAACTTGAGATTCATTTGTGATCAGAGTTTTGGAAGATTAAGTCCAGCAATGTCTTTTGAAAAAGTGCTGTATACTGAAGGAGGTAGGGTACAATCCTGCCCTTGGTGAGGGGTATTCACAAGATTACGTACAAACCAGGGCTTTCAGCTTTCATTTCTCTAATTCTTGGATGCTCAAAGGTGGAAAAATACGCAAAGATATGAGCCTGTGGCAGATGACCATCAGTTATAAACCAGGAAGCCCTCACCTTGTTCTTTGCCTGTGCTGCGGTGGGAAATAGATGGCAGTGTGAAGCGAAATGAAGAAACATAATTTCTCACTGCTTTCATTTGATCTGCTTCCTTTCTCACATCTCTGTGTGTGGGTCGAGGGGGAGGGGAAGGAGGGTGAGGAGGGGAGGACGAGGGTGGGAGTTTCCTTCATGCTTCAGCAGTGGTGCTGAATGTGAAGGAAACAATAGTTGGTCTGATTCCAGGCATTCACTTGAGCAAGAGCTGTTTTGAGGAGTGAGCGCAGGCCTGCGATTCTCACAGGTGCCATTGCCAGTGGCTGGGTTACCTGTGGGGTGTACAGGAACAGATAAAAAAGTAGTATGCAGTTACGGCTCTGTCCTAAATTTCATCTGTTGAGTTTTTTAAGAAATAGTGGTTTTACCTCTGGGCCAAGCGCTCATTTTTCAAAATCAGGCTTAACACTCAGCTGTCAAGACGATAGTTTCTCTTCTTAAATGACAGACTTCATTTGATCTGGGGGTACTGAAAGTGCATGTTGTTGTCATGCGCTTAAGGGCAATATGGAAAAAAAAGACAGTATTGTCACAGGAAGAGATATGTTCCACTGAAAAGGAAATAAATGTGATCAGCTTGCTGGTAGTTGCACCACAAACCGACTGAGCACCACGTCGCTCTTTCTCTTGCTGGCTGTGATTAAGAGGCCTGAATTAAAGATAACTGCTTTGGAAAAATGCTAGGGCAAGAATCCACTGAGCACTTTAGGCAAAAGCAACAAGTGGTTCTTCACCAAAACCAATTACTGCCTACCTCTGCCTGACAGCAGGCAAATTTTTTGATCAGCTGTTCTCTTCTATTTTCCCATGCTTTTTTTCTCAAAAAGGTGAGCTTGATTCCTAGGCATGGGGCAAAATCACGCAAAACCATGTTATGTTTTGTAACATCTCAAAATAGTTTGGAGCTATTGCAATTTACATTATGCCTTATCTACTGAGGGGAAACTTTAATGGTGAAAGGGATTTTGTAAGTGCTGTGCCTAGACTACGTGATTTCCTATGGCTTAGACATGAACACAACAGTCGACATACTGTCAAATCTTATTTGGACTACCCAGGCTGTCTCTCACTTGCAGAATGGGCTCAGGTAGCTAATAATGAGCTGCTTCTTGAGATTCCAGGAGTATCTTCCTTCTGATAACAGCAATAGAAAATTAGTCTTTTCCTCATGCATTTTGCTACCCTTGGCTCCAGCTGGCATTGTGATTTACCGAAAATGAGAGCAAAATTCTACCTGAACTTTACTTAAACTCTTACAGGTTTCATTTGGGCTAAGTATAAAGGCAAATCCGACAAAAGTTATTTAAGGCTTGATTGTCTGTTCTAGTTGCAGACCAGAAATAAGGGATGGAAAAGAGCTGCACCATGTTAGCAGGTGGCTGGTGAGGAGAGACACTGCTGCTTAGAGGTCCTGCATTTGTAGAGACTGCTTTTCACTGCTTACATCCCTTCATAGCCTCCTCATGTCTCGGTCCCATTCTGCTGACCAGCTTGGCCCTTCTGAGGAAGCAGTATTCCGGAGGTTTGGTGGAATGGTTCCTCTGTCATCTGAGCTGTAAAGAGTACAATTTTGTGCTAGTCTAATGCAGGAAGCCCAAAGGTGTCAGAGTAGAAAAGAAAGCGATTTCTGTTCTTCCCTCCCAGCTTCTTCTACCTATAGCCTGACTCTGAATGAGGATGAGTAATCCTTCCCTTTATTTTTAGTGTTTTTTTAAAAGACGGCCTTTCTCTTTCTTTCCCCCTCTTCTCCCTACTTTTTATTATTAATAGAGTGTGTGGGGGGAGCAAAAGGAGGCGGGAGAAGGGATGTGGGCAGGAGTGTGTGTGATGCAAAAAAGCTTGCTCTGAGATAGTGATCTCTTTGGGAGGGGCTTGTGAAGAAAAGAAAGAAAACACAGGCAAAATGATGCCTTTGTTTTTCTTGGGGATTTTTGTATTGTTTGAGATGAATGTTTTGGCTCTGTTTGGGCAGGATAGTTTGTGTCTGTGTACATACACAGAGAGAGATGAGGAGAGCACATTACGTAGCAGTGCAGGGACCATGCCCAGCCACGTTGCCCGCTTGCACGAGGCAGCGGATTCTTCAGCTCCTACATCACTCCCGGCTTAGTCAGACGTACCCTGCAGACAGCAGACTACATAATGTGTTGCTGTTGTTTTGATTTCGAGGCTCTGGGGCCGAGCTGTCAGCTGGCTTGTACTACAACAGGACAAACAGCAAATGCAGCTGACTCAAAGAGGATGCAGGAAATGAAGGAAATATATGTATTTTTAAGGATATGGAAGATGGGGGAGGAATTGCTGATATGACTGTGAACTCTTGTGATATATTTAGAATCTTGGAGTAAAACTCCAGTTCCACTGAAGTCAATAAAAATATTGCCATTGAATTCACTGGAAACATTTTTTTCTGTCCTCTGTCAGAGGAAAGTAGTAGTTGAAAATATACGTTGACAACACTTTCACATCTGTGTCTCCAGGGAAGAAATGACACTGTACTTCCATAATGCCTACGCATAGACATACATCTTTCTAAAGATGCTGTCATGAACCCTGAAAACCCTGTCTTTTTTTCTTCTTTTCTCAGCTTCCAGGTCAAGTCTTGGGTCAGGTCATAGGTGTTACCACTGGGGAGGAGGAAGGAAACATGTCCTACTCACTCCAATCCAAGCAAGTTTTTCTGTTGTTTTTTTGTTGTTGGTGGTTTTTTTCTGTAGAGGCAGTGTGGTTTTGGGTTGGGTTTTGTTTTGTTTTTGTTTTGGTATGAATTATGTTCTCCCTTCTATTTTAAAATCAAAACAAAGTGCATGTAAGTCACATACACAGCCACCTTCAGGTTTACTTGTGCGAGACACCACAAACCTCTCTGTAGCAAAGGAAAGGCAATAGTTTTACAAGTAAACAGAAAACATTTTTGTTCTTTCTAAAGCACCTGAGTTTTTTTGATCTCTCCAAAGCAGGCACTAGGGTCTGGTGTGTTTCCTACCAATATCAAATTGTTTTTAATATCAGTCACTTGGATGTGGATGTGGTGCTGCACTCTAGCTTTGTCTCCTGTGGTGTCTTCTTGGGAAATATTAACTGAGCTGACTTTGTCATTTTTCCATGGCTGCTCTCTCTGCAGGATGTGCCCTGTGCCAGATGGTTGACTTGAATGAATTCTCTTTACATAGCTAAGAATCACTTTCTTTTATTATTCATGACTTGTTTCTTCCATCTCTCATGTTTCTCAATTTTCTCTCTGCTTCATAGACGGATAGTCATGCCAGATTGAGATGAGGCTGTTATTTCATCTTATATTAGGAAGCCATGTTGGGGCAAAAAGCGTGTCAGAGGGAGATAGGGCATTTTCTCAGATTCCAGCTATTTTAATTTCCAATGTCCGTGTTGCAAGATGTAGAGAGCTGTTGTTTATAAAGTAACCATGCTGTCATTTTTAGGCTGTGTCTTAAGTTTTTTGTCTGCAATAAGTGAATAAATAAATAGGAAATTTAAAATAAACTACATGGGAAGTTAGAGTATCTGTGATTTTTCAGTTAAACAATTGAGTTGTATAGAAGTACTCTCATTATATATGAAAATCATAATGACTCAGTGTACTTCAAGATACAATACCTACATGGCTTAGAAAGACCAATAAGTGTGTGTAAAGCGGGTCTGATAAAAAGATTATGCACTCAGTTGCACATGCGGTGCAACTAGATATTAAAAATTGGGCTCTGAAGTATTTGTTAAAAACAGATCTAACTCCATTGATGTCAAGTGTGCTGATTTTCTTTGGATAGGAATCTATTGCTTTAAGTTTATATTCAATATAAACATCATATGCAATAACAAATCTTAGAAGCACATGCTCAGATTGTTTATTTGATTTATTATTTCATTTAGTGTAATGCTATTCCATTTCATTCCATTCTTGTATTTCGAGTTCCTCTGTAACAACCTTGTAAAAGTGACAGGGAGGCTCAGATCTTTGCCCAGCAAACAATATATATTATTTGCTACATGAAAGTGGTGCACAACTCTCTTAAATGTTCCCTAGCAGACTCCTATTGCATTCCACAATGTGCCTGCACTTGAACCACCTCCATTCATATCAGAGTCTTTTTATCCCAGCACACATTGAGCAAGCTGCTCTGAAGCTTAATTCTCCTGACCCTTCAGTGCAGTCGGATATTGTCACCTAATCCCCTTTTTTTCCTTCTGTCCCATGTGTGGTTTTGACTTCTTTCTCTTCTCAATTCCTTTTTCCTCTTCCCTTTTTCTTTCTTTCTTATTCTATAAGCCTCTCTCCAGGCTCCACATTCCAGAATTCATCCTTGCATTAGGCCTGCAATACAATGCTCTCCCAGTGTTAAAGGATTAGACATTAAGGAGACTGTGGCAACTCCAGCCTTACTATACGCACAGGGGGAACATAAGGGGATGGAGGAGTGCTTGCTAAAGTGTAAGGAGACTGGGAAACAAGGGGGGAAAATGGCATCTTAGCAAAACCAGAGTGGACGACAAAGAGTTTTGTGTGAGCAATAGTGGTTGTTTCTGCTCAGTTTAATATTCTAAGTTGTCTCTGGAAGACAGTAAACCAGCTGGAAAGCAAAGCAGCGTTACACATTACACAGTGATTGGTACATTAAGTGCAATTTTTTTTTTTTAACATCTATCTCTGAGAAATGGCCAGTTTGAAGCACTCATGTGGTGACATGCCATTCCAATACATGTGATGAGAGTGTTATCTGAAGCACCAATGTTAATCAATATTGCATAGATGTTTTTCACAGGTAATTCTACCTCTGACTCCCAGATTTCCAAAGTTCATACTACTCCCAGAGAAGGAGTCTGGTGTCTTAGCTTCCAAATATTTCTTGCAGGTTGGTTTTCATTGGTTTTCATGTTCCTGAAGGGAGTGGTCTTTGTTAAATGTCTCCTCCACTTTCATTATTGGACTGGAAACAAGTATATTAGTTTTCAGTATATATAGGTTCCTAATAATGTAGAAAACCGTATTCTGAAAAAATTAAGGTTAATTTCTTTCTTTGCCACCACTTCACCCCTGCAAAAGTAATTCTGTAAAAGTAAATTTAAGGATATAATCATGCTCCATTTAAATTAATTAAAAATCTCCAGAAGCTATTTAAGAATTAAATCCTTGAAACAGGGGTTTTTTGAAGCATGCTAAACAGATCCTGTAGTGGAGCAGTAATTGCCTGTTAGAATCTGTACCATGACTCACAAAACCCTATAGAAGGGTTCTTGTTTTCCATCAAGGTTGTTTTGCTTATTTGTTGATAGGGTGGAAAAACTAAATTGAAGAAGTAAGTTTTGCATTTTGCATTGGAGGCGGTGAAGTTTGTGGTCATCCTAATCTATTGCGGAAGTGAGTTCTACAGTCGTGGGCCAGCTGCCGAAAAAGTTTTGTCACCCAGACTCATGAGTCTCGCCCTTGTGGCTGACAGTTTCATTGTTCCTGAGGAACGTAAGTGTCATGGAAGGTCATGGTTGCATTATTATTATTCAGCTACATTTGAATAAATGTACTTGGCTCTATAAAGAATGCTACAGGCCTACTTACCCTGCTGTACCCCACAGGCATGTGGTGAGGCTTAAAGATTGTAAAGTGCTTTGAGTTCCTTGGAAAAAAGGCACTATATGAATGCAACAGATTCCCATTTGTTCATATAGCATCTGGTCCCACATCACTGATGTTATGATATACAGGATCAGACCCAGAGTGCTGTACATGTCTTTGATTATTCACAAACATAAACGGAGATATGGCTCCAACCCCAAGGTCTTTACAGTGTAAAGAACTGACCTGGCAGCCTACCAAATACACCTTCTGTAAGGCACTGAGTGGGTTTTTTGCTCATCAGCTTACAAGTTTTGAGTTAGAAATACACCAAGCAATTAAGGATGAGGACTGAAATTTGGACCAGACAGGAAAAAGAATGCAGACTGCATATTGAGAAGATGAGCAAAATCAGTGCTGTAGGAGGAAATATTCAACTCTTGAAATTAAGGTTGTTTTGATTGCAGAAGTGATGTTTTACACTTGGGCGCATCTGCATATTTGCATGCTTTGTGTTTTCTCATGGAAATACATAATGAGATTTTGATGAGAATAGAATGAACAAAAAACAGAGTAGTAGCAGTAAGACAGAGAGTGTAATTTTAATAATGAACAAATACTAGATGAAGTGAACAATTCTGTTGGTTAGATTCTCACCCTGTATCAACGGGCCCGTATCAAGGAAGATTGGTGGTTTCTAGTGTTTTATTCCAGCTGTAGATTTTTAAATATATTTTTTTGCAAAAAGAAAGCAAAACTCAGACACAAGAAAGACATTCATGCCATTTACATATGGAGATTCTTGTGTCAGCAGGGTGCAGTTTGCTGCCTACATGCATTAAGACCAGGCCATGACATTCTCCAATGCATAGACTCTGCAGTGGCTTTCAGGCTTTCATCTCCAAAGTTCCCCAGGACCAATGTAAATGGAAAGTGGGTAAAATGTGGAATTAATACTAAAATAGCACACTCCACCATGTAATGAAATTCAAGGCTTCTGTTTTCCACATAAAGCCTCTCTTCTTCAGGGTTAATAAAAGAAAGTAAAGTGTTAGGTCTGTTGATAGTGTTCACAAAAGCTGTAAGAGCACAGACTCTATGTAATAATTAGCCCAAAAGAAAATGCTCAGAACGACACTATAATTTTCCCCACCTGTTCCCCAAACTGTCAAAAGGAAACACGTCTCTTATTTCGCTTTGAATAAGATGTAGTATGTTTGTGGTTTGGGAGATGATGGCTTGATTATCTGTCAGTTGAAACAGCTGGCTGCTGTGGTGCAAACTGAAGCCGAGGCTGAGAGATCCATGTACCTGCCTTGTTTTTAAGTGTTTGGTCTTACGGAGAGAAATCTTTGCTTGCTGCAGTTGAATATTCACCAGTTGATTAGGCCAGGACATTAGTTTGAATGTATTTTAATATAACTTAGAAATGGCAAATATGAAAGAAAGGATGCAGCTAATGAAAACTTCAGAGATAAGGAATAGAGGAATGAACAGGTTGAAGGTTTTTAAGAAAAGCTTATGTGGTTATTCAGATGTTCCTCACACACGTTGTTCCAAACTATTACTGAAAAACGTAATAAACTTGCTGTGTGTAGACTTTTTTCTTGGTGCAAAAATCCATTGCCCAGTCTCATCTCCCATTTCTTCTCCCTGCTGGGAACCCCATAACCCTGTATCAACCGTGTAAAATTCTTCCATGTCCTCCTATCTGCCTTCCCTACCTAACTGTCTCGTCTCTTCATACTCCTTTACCTACTTTCTGTCCTGAATCCGCTCTTATAAAAACATTTGCCAACTTCACAGACTGGTAACATTGGGTTAGACTGTTGGTACAGATTGTCTCAGGAAGAAGTAACCTGCCGATGGTGGTGGGAAGCATGCCCAGGCCAACCTAGTGCCTGGGAGAGGCTGTTAGGGATGGAGAAACTGGAATCTCCTTAGGCCTCCCTTTGTCTGAGGCTGCAATGAAGCCCTGCTTGGGATTGGTTGTGCCATAAAAAGAGCTATCTGGTTGCATTTCGACACGGTTGTTTCTTATACTTTCTGGAAAACCAAAATTGTATGGTCTTGTGAAAACAAAAGTGGAAAGTGAATAACTGGGTAATAAAGGATAGATTCTGATTCAGTTTAAATCTTCTACATGCAGCTTTCATACTTTCCAAGTTCTTCCAGTCTGTTAAAATTTTAGGGGGGGTGGGAGGAAAGCTAGAAAAAGAATAAAGTGTCTGTAGTATTTGCTTTGTGAATATCCTAACCATTCTTGAAAGATCTATTCTTACGTTACAAAAATCCAACAAGCCCTTAGTCCCCATTCCAGTTCATGACTTACTCTTTTTATGTTATCTCCCCAAAACAGAAGGGGGGAAAAAAAAAAGTTCTCACCAGGCTGAGAACTACTCCCAGATGATAATAAACTGACTCAAAAAAGTTGAGAACAAACTGGATCAGCTCTCTAACAGATGGGAGCCTTTACTGCTTTGCTCCTAAGAGACACTGGTAAATCATTTGGCATTATTAAAGATACCAGCCACAAAAAGGATCTGTAAAAATATGTATTTCCAACTTTTCATCATCTGGGATTCTGTAGTTGTTAGTGGTCCATGAGTCACTGCTAGTATTTAAATGTAATATGTTCATTTGGATAGGTGCATAACAGAGTCATCTTCAAGAATGAAATAATTGCCACCCATAAGAAAAAAATGGTGGTTTCATATGCTGACATACGTAATTGAAACATCTCTTTTACTTGAAGCAGATCTGTTAAGCTGTAATCATAAATACAAAGTACAGTAGATACATCAGGTCTGTCTCACCACTATATGAGTCTGGCTTTATTCAAGTGCAACTCGATTGAGAAAGATGGAGTTACAGCAGCATAAAATTGAGCATTTTGCCCACCAATACAGCTCTGTAGTGCCTTGTGTCTGGCTTAGTCATTTGTACCACACAAGGAAGATGCATAGGATTATGTATCTGATTTTGATTGTGGGATTTCAGTAGTTGTTTGTGGTACATTAAAAGACTCCCCAGTGTTGTAGGCAACAGAGAAGCTGTCCCACCATCTTTGTCAAATGCTTTAGCTGATGGAGTGTAATTTGTTGTCTAAGAAAGGTAAGTATTTACTAATGGTGATGGACTAGGATTTCTTAGTGCACTCAAGGTACTTTTCAATATGTGACCCTTCTCAGTTAGTGTCTGGATTTTGGGATTGAGACAGGTTTTAGGACAGCTGTAGAAATAAGCATTACCAAGACATTAGAAAACACAATATTACCATATCTTGCTTTGTGATTTTTGGAAGTAGAAGTTAATAGGCAGGAGACATGATTTTATATAGTAATTCCGGTCCAAATTCTGATGAGTAATATTTTACATGCTTTCAGCAAGCAGAGGAGGAATAGGTTCCAGCAGAACTTTGCATCTCCCAGTTTCTTTACATATGCATGC
This sequence comes from Pandion haliaetus, assembly GCA_013401275.1. Lineage (NCBI taxonomy): Eukaryota > Metazoa > Chordata > Aves > Accipitriformes > Pandionidae > Pandion > Pandion haliaetus. Next base: position 30,405 of record VYZV01045469.1, read on the forward strand.
CATCTGTACCTTCCCTCAACAGTGCTCCCAAGTAAATGGGCAGAATGGCATTTCAGTGGCTTTCTTCCTGCAAATGTTCAAAGTTACTAAGTAAATTATCA